>CACVKS010001534.1:0-13627 GCA_902749335.1 Acanthamoeba triangularis
GTTGCGTACCGCCCTCTCGCTCCTCCTTTCGCTTGATGGCGGACAGGGTGGGCGCAGGCAGGTTCTCCAGAGCCTCGGCGTTGATAGAGGAGTCGGCCTTGATGGCGGGAATCCGCGAGGCGTRCTCCTCGGCCTGCTGCGGGTCGACCTCCGCAGCCATCAGCACCAGGTCTGGGCACGCGACACACACCTACGGTTAGTGCGCGCCCCTACGTGTCCACTAGGCAACGGGTGGGCTCACGTACTGTAAAGAGAGTCGACGTCATCGCGGTTGAGCTTGAGCAGGGCCTTGTACGTGGCGGCGGCCTGCTCGTACAGCCCGTACTTCTTCTTGAACTCGCCGGCGGCCTTGAGAATAGCGACGTACTCCCTCTTCTGCTTCTCGCTCAGCTGCTTCTGGTTGGCGTAGGCCGAGGCGCACTGGTCCAGCACCTTGACCGCCGCGGCGGTGTCGCCGAGGTGCTCGTAGAGCAGGACTAGGAGCGACGCCACGCCGGGCTTGTTGCGCAGGGACGGGATTGAGCCCAGGATGCTGATAACTTCGGCCAGGTCGCGCTGGGGCTTGGACAGGTGGATCTGGGCCAGGCTCAGCAGCAGCTTCACATTCTTGTCGCTGTCGGGGTGCTTCTGGATCTCCTCCTTGAGCAGGTCCTCGCTCTCCTTGATCTTCTTGGTGCGGAAGAGCAGCGAGGCGAGAATGAGGGACAGCATGGGGCTGTCCGGGAAACGCTCGCGGAGCGACTGGACGAGCTCCGTGCACTGCTTGGACTGCGCGGCGCAAATTTGCCGCGGGAGGGAGAGTAAGTGAGTATGCTGTGTGCGTGCGTTGTGGTGTGTTGTGTGACACGGCTCGACGCATGGACAGACGCGGGAGAGCCAACGGCAAGTGTACCTTGTTCATGTAGAGGAGGAGCAGGCACTGGTTGAAGTCGATGATCTGCTTCTGCGCGCTGGTGAGCTTCAACTGGACCTTGTCGTTGGTGGCCGCCTTCAGCCTCTTCTCCGAATCGAAGAGATCCTTGTCCTTGTTCATCGCGACGATGTTGTTCGATGCCACGGCCGACACCATGTCGTCCGAGGGCCTAGTTTGTTACACAAACACACACCGTTAGTGCTGTGGACCGTAATACGACAACGTCAGTAGCCACGTACTTGCTCTTGAGGGCGGCGGTGTAGAGGTTCAACGCGTCCTCGTCCTTGCCCTGCTGCTGGTAGACAAAGCCCAGCTGGACCAGCACGACCGCAATTTCGTTGTTGAGATCCTCCTCGGTGAAGTCCTCGCCGGTGAACGTCTCACGACAGAGCTCTGCGGAGGGAGACGCAAATGGCAGAGATGTAAGTACACCGGTGCAGTGCAGTGTAACCCTCGTAGCGCTATGGAGAGCTGTGTAGAAAGAAACAAGAGTACGTACTCTCCGACAGCTTCAGCTCCTTCTCGGCAGTGCTGAGGTCGCCCACGGCGATGTACGAGCACGCGGCGTTGTACGCAAACTCGAACGTCTTGTCAACGGCCTCCTGTAGCACAGCAGTAGAGAGGGTTTTGGGTCAGGCTCTGCGGCAGGCGTTCGAAGGAAAGCAAGCGAGGGCTCGTGCCTGGTGCTTGGAGATGTAGGTGAGCGCCTGGTCGGTGGCGTTGGCCAGAGAGAGCGCAGCCAGGTAGTTGGTCTTGAGCTCGGGCGCCGGCTCCTTCGAGTTGCTCACCAGCTGCTCGTAGAGGGCGACGGCCTTATTGTAGTCCTCCAGGGCGTACCTCTGTACAGATCAGATGAACGTGTAGACGAGCAGCAGCTTAGGACCGGCCTGGCAATTGGACAGATGCATAGAAGATGAAGATGGAAAGCGCGGATGTACCACTTGAGCCTCGAGCTCGAGAATGCGGGTGGGCTTGGGCTTGGGGTGCGATTCGAGGAGCTTGAGGGCCTCGGGGTAGCGCTTGAGGCGGTAGAAGCAGTAGGCACGCTCGAACAGGAACTTGTCCTCGCCGTGCTTCTTGAGGAGCGCAAGCGTCTTATCGAATTCGCTAAGTTGCAACAAGCTTCCAATCTGGCAAGCAAAAGCGTCTGCATCGTCGGGCGCAATCTTCAAGACTGTGGTGCAGGAACATTAGGCATTAATTAGCGCAATTAAATTGGTAGATCAACGAGCCGATTGCTCACAATATGGCGATGATCGGGCGTACTCTTCTCCGACGCGGCAAGGGCCTGCTCCCAGTCACCATCTTTGATAAAATCATCAAGCTCAGCAAAGAGCGGCTCCAGAGCCTTTGCTGCCATTCTTTTTTGAGCGATTACAAAAAACAATTTGTATTTAGATTTCGCTTTTTTCCCTTGTTTCTCTTGAACACGCGTGCAACGACCAGCGTTGACCCTCATTATTGAAATTCCACTTTCTTACCGCATTGGAATAAATAAATAAACATAAAACGAAAGATCAACAACAATTGACGTCGCCAATCGATGAAATGAACCAGTATTTGCCGATCTTTATATCAGGTTCCTTGTGCCTTTCTTCTTCTGCAAATGCGCGACCTTTTCTACGCTGCGAATCGAAGCGCTCTTGGGGATACGTGCTGATGTTGTGGTTTTGTGCAGTGCAAGAAGAAGATGCCGCATGGGAGCGGGTGGCAAAGGAGGTGTTTGTGAACGAGGCACAGCCGCCACCCTCGCCCTCTGCCTTTTCCTCCTCCCAGCCCGGTGCCTCTGCTGCAACCACGCGCGGCCTCATACTCAAGGGCGTCAAGTGGCGGCTGCCCACGCCCACCGCTACCGAGGTCGCCGGGGAGGGGATGGAGGGCAAGGCCGAGCCCGAGGTGCGCTTTGTGCCTCACGAGCAGTTCGACAGCGCTCCCCTCCCGGTCAACAAGTTCCGCTGGCCCTACGTGTACCTCTACGCCGCCATCTGCAAGGTCAGCCAAAGCCTGCCCAGTGGTGCAGTTATCGTTCGTCGCTGATCGTGGGCTGAGTTGGCGCGGACAGGAGGGTGACACGTATGGCGCACAGCGGCCCTCGATCAAGAACTGGATCGCCACCATGCAGGACAAACAGCAGGTTCTTGTTCCCTTCACGAACGTGCTCGTCGCCCCATGTCACGTGAATGTGAGTACTCACACGCGCTCAACCTCTCTCGTGGCGGCGTTGATGGGTATCGTGCCAGGAATGGCTGCTGTTGCTGCTTCACGTGGGCAAGGTGCCCGTCCGGAAGGACATGTTTCGCAAGATCAACCGCATCACCTACGATACCAAGCGCGACGGTGCGAGTGCAATCGCATTTCCGTGAACCCCCAAGGGTCCGCTACAAATAACCCTTGCGTGCGTGCGTGCGTGTGGTGTGGTGGTGTGTTTGTGTTCAGGGTTCGAGCGATGCGTGGAGATGAAACTTCCGGACGCAGAGGGAGGAGACAAGGAAGGACTGGACGAGTTCACCCGAAAGCTGAGGGTTTGCGTGGGCAACAGCCTGGGCAAACAGATCAACTTTTATCAGGCCGAAGTCGACAAGCTCTACGAGAGTCGCGCCATCCCCGGCTGGAACTATTGCAACTTCTTCGCTGCCAAGGTGCGCCCCCTTGGCAAGCCCCCTCCTCCCCTTCATGTCTTGGCTTGTTTGTGCTGATCTCTGCCGCTGTCATCAGGAAGCGCTGGCGTTCACGTTTGTGCGAGCCAACATGCTCGAGGAGGCGCTCACGCTCTACGAGGAGCTGGAGGACCAGTTCTACCAGCTGAACGGACTCGAGCGCCGGGACAGGTCCACCAGCGACGAGACGCCCGAAACCAAATCTGCCGGCAGCTCGCCGGAAATGGCCAGCGATGTAGACAGTACGTGATGCCATCTTGGTTGGTCGGGCTGGCCCTCTTTTTTTGCGGGGAGTGCCCTCACCACAGTGTGTGCTCAGAGAGCGTATCTGCACCGGCCTCACCGTCGAGCATGCGAAGGTCGAGCCTCAACATCAGCGGCACCGGCAGCGGGAGTTCGGGTTCGCCCACCTCGTCTCCGTCTTCGCTTCGGCGCACGGAGACAGCGGCGACCGTTGTTGCATCGTCGCCGTCGCCGTCGTCGCCGCCGGCGACCGAGAGTCCGCTGGCAGCAGCAGCGGCAATCAGGGCGGCCGCCAAGAATCGCAGCTTCTCCCAGAGCGAGGGCAGAACCGGCCATCACAGACCCGGTGACCGCGAGGCCAGGTTAGCCACCTCCCGCGTGTGTGCATGTGCATGCGGTGGTGCGGGTGCGAGTGGGCTTTGACGTGCTATTTCCTTTTGCTGGATCCGTTTTGGTTACCCTCCTGCAGGAGGGATTCGAGGTCGCGTTCCTCTTCTTCTCTTGGGCGCCAGGAGCCCGCCAAGCTCCCCACCATGGACAAGTTCGGAGGCGAATCAGGCTCCGATAAGTGCGACCCCCCCCCCAAATGAAGAGTCTGTTTGCAAGGCCGGGTGTCTCGTCGCTGACACCCATCGTTTCTTCATCCTCTTCTTTCGGCTTTGCCTCTCAGGTCATCCGTGCTCGACGTGACTGCGAAAGACTACCGCAAGCTCATCTTCGAAAATGCCATCTCCGAGTTCGACTTCAGGAAATACGTGTTTGCGCGCCAATCCGAGGTACGCGTGTGCCCAGTGGTGGCTGCTTCGCCGATGATCGGTGCATTGATTCGTCTTCTTCCCGAAAACAAAACTGCAACAGTTGCGTTTCATGCTTCATCGACCGTGGGACGTGGCCTCCAATGCGGTCCTCTTCATCCAAATGCTGTCTCGAGACCTCCAGAAGAAGAAAAAGCCCGCCAACGAGGTACCCAATGCCCTCCGATCACGCCCCCGACTCGTGGTGTGAACGCTTTGATCTCACCCCGCCTCCCTCCTGCCCCTCCAGGAGACACGCAACTTTTCGATGTCGTGGGTGTTCTCCGCGTGCTTGTGTGTCGTCGACGCGTGCCAGGAGGCCGCCAAAGCCATGAAGTTCGGGGACTTTGCCGAGAAGAGCCAACAGCCCAAGGAACTCAACCCACAGGTCCTCGTCCCCTCTCCGCCCTCGCCGCCTTCGCGCACGCGCAGCTGACCGTTGAGTCACCAACCGCGTGGGCAGGCATCGGACTTTTTCATGCTGTCGGCGGCGTTGGGCGATTTGAGCAACTACGCGCGAACCAAGTTGAAGGAGCTGGGCAAGCTGCACGGGCTCTTCGACGACAAGGCGCCGCTTGTTCCGCCGCCCGATCCCGGGGCCGTGGGTGACTCCTCCTCCGCTTCGTCGTCGTCGTCGTCAAGTTCTGCAGCCGAAGAGACCGTCAACCCCGGCGAACAAGAAGCGCCACCTACGGTACGTCATGCCCCCCCCCGCTGCGCGCACAAAATCGCGTCTCTGCGATCACCCAGAAACGTCGCGCTACGACGCATTTCAGTTCACACACACCGAGCCCGTTCCTTTCTATTTGAATAGGACGATGGCGGCGTGGAGAAGGAAGGCGAGGGCGACAACAACGGCAAGGACGACATGACCATTCCTCCTCGCGCGCCGGGCATCACCAACGCCCGTCTCAACCGCGCGCTTCGTTCACAGAAAGAGTTCGACCAGCTCTATATGGTGCGACTCATTTGTCCCCCCCCCAAGCGTGTGTGGTCACCCTGCTGCTGCTCGCGCTCACCCACTGGCTCTCGCCTCTTTACCACTACGCGCTGCAGGATGTGAGTATGCAGGCAGTGCGCTTCTACAAGACATCCATGCGCAAGCGGCTCAAGCAGCACGTCAAGGAGGAGATCGCCAACCTGTTCCTGTAAGCAACTGCTTGCTTCATTGCTCGGCCGTGCCTGGACTTATCGCGTGCGATGTGTGTCGTGTGCGGTATCTAGTGTGAGGGGCGACTACGCGAAGGCCGAGGCCATGTACAAGTCGCTGTGTCAGCGATATGCGAAGGAACGGTGGCTGCTGCTCGACAACACCATCCACGCCAAGCTCGCCCACTGCCAGCTGCACCTGCGGGACTACGCCGGCTTCCTCACGTCGGCGCTCGTCCTCCTCTCCTTCGAGTCGCGAAGCACGCGCGAAGACAGGGAGGCCCACTGCCAGCGCCTCTGCGCCGTGGCCCACCACCACATTCCGCCGGGCTCGGAGCTGAGCATGCGCCAGGTGCTGCGCGTTACCGCACTCACGGTCAGCCAGCAGTCGTTCACCCTGGGACAGACCCTGTCCCTCGACTTCGTGATCGAGTCGAGCCTCCCCTCACCGGTGCGCTAGCGACATTTTATTGTTATTATTTTTTTTATTTGATGTATTTTATTTTAGTTTGTGGACTTCGGCTGACCGATCGTTGGGAGCACAGGTGGTGTTCCAGGGGCTGCGGGCCGCGTTTGTGGACCAGGAGGAGGCGGCAAAGGCCGCTGCGGCTGCTGCCGCGGCCGCGGCTGCCGCTTCCGCCCAGCCCTCGCCGGGTGCGCCGCTGCCTTCGCCGCGCGTTCTCTCCGCGCCCAAGACCCCCGCCGCCCTCTCTTCCCCCGTCGCGCACAGGCGCACTCGATCCATACTTGTACGGCCTCCTTCCTTTCGACCCCGTGTGGAGTTCGACAGTTTCGGCCCCGAACTACGCTCACTGCTAGCTTTTGTTGTGCCGCTTTTCTCTCCCTACATTTATATATTGGCCAGAACTCGCACGATATCGGAGATGTTGCGCGGGGCACCGACGCCATAGTACTCACTCAGAGCGATGTGTGCCTGTCGCCGGGCGCCAACAAGTTCACGCTGTCGACCAGGGCACGTCCGGCCTCGCTCACCACCGGCGTCGCTTCACTTGGGCTCATCTCTCTTCGTGTGTGTGTGTGTTGATGGTGATGGTGGTAACCTCCGCCTGCAGGTGGACAAGAAGGGCAAGTTTAAGCTCAGAGCGATTGAGGCCGTCATTGGTCAGCTCCGGCTGACCGAATACTTTGATGGTGTGCCTGACAAGGATCGGCTCGAAGTCGCGGTCCAGGAGAACGAAAGGTGGTACACCCAAACAACAACAACAACAACAGCAACAAAACAAACGTCAGTTTGACACACAACAACTCGATGAGCATCGACTGACGCTTGATATCGCCAATTCGCATGGGTGCCACATCACAGGTCCCTGCAGATGGGGATCGCACAGCAGTCGCCCTACCTGCTGGTCGGCTATCCGCAGACCCTGCTGCTGACGCTGCACACCAAGCAGGACTCCTTCACAGACGCGTCGGTGGTCTTCTCCTCGGCCACCCTCCAGCTCCTCTCGTCGCCCATCACGGCCACCGTCACGTCAGCCAACGGCGAAAAGAGGGAGATCAGCGTCCGGGTACGCCCGCACTCAGTGTGTCGTGATTGTCGTGATTGTCGTGTCGTGGGCGTCTGTTCTCCGCCTAAACTGCATTCTGCCCGCCTCCCTGTCGGATCGAGCAGCACCAGGAGGAATCCAACGAGTTGCGGCTTCCGTCGTGTGAGGAGCAGTCCATTGTGCATCTATCGTTCAGCGCGCTGGCACCGCCCAACACCGGATTCAACCACCAGGTGCGATACGGCGTGGTTTGAAAACGCGCTACACGCATGCCTGATTACTGAGGTTGTTCTTGTGTGGCCGATGCGCGTTGTCTTTTGAAGGTGACTGCTCGGCTCACGTACCGCCGAATGAGCGGCGAGAAGATGGACGCAACGGTCTCCAGCGCCTTCTACTTCGTCCATCCCTTTTCGCCCAAGACCTTTGTCGTCCCCTTCGGCCCTCGGTACTCTTTTTCCTCCCCCCCCCCCGCCTCGCTTCGTTATCGCTCGCTCGATCGGTGCTTACTGGACATGCGGCCCCACACAGGCTGTACGTGCAGTTGGTGCTTCGCTGCCAGGTCGGGTGGACCCGATTGCTGAACTACCGCCTCCGCTGCGCCCCCAGCTACCGGCTCATTCACGAAGCCAACGCTATGCTGGTTCGCGCCTTCCCCGCCGCTGCCGCCGCTGCAAATGCGGTGACCCTAGCTCACCGGTAATCGATAACACGCACACACGCACCCAATGCAGATGGGGCAGGCTGTCATCAACGACCAGGAGCTGTCACTGGTGTTCCAGGTCGAGTCAATCAGTGGTGATGGTGAAGAAGCGACCGAGGACAGCCAGCTGGAGATCAACTACCAGTTGGAAGACTCGGACGAGTCTTCCCCTCTGGTGTTCACCTGCCCCATCTCGCTCGGCCTGCCCAAGGTACCACATACGTTTTCTGTGTGTCATGCCTCGCTCATCGCTGACTCCCTCTTCCCCGCCGCAGCACCTGTACGAGGTCCAGATGGAGTACGCCGACAGTGGTGTGGTGGGGAACGTGATTCCCGTGACGCTCCACATCATTCGCCTGGCCTCCTCGTCGTCGAAGGATGAGGTACTCCTCTAATCTACTCTTCTATTCGCTCACAAGAGTATATCAAATGGTACTCAGCCCAGCTCATGCCTACGTACTACGCGTACACACTGTGCAGGGCCTGGCGTACGAGGTGCTTCCCAAGGAGCCCTGGCTCGCCCTCGGCCTCAAGAAGGCTCGCTTCACATTGGCCGTACGTCTGTCGTTCTCCCCCGAAGCCAAACAGGTCAAGAAAAATAAGGCTTTGCTCCTCCCAGGTCGGTGAGCGGCGGACGTATCAGTTCAAGTTGCTGCCAATCAGCCCGGGCTATCTTCCGGTGCCCGCAGTGACGATCCACGGCGTGCCCATGGCGCAGGTGAGGTGCCTGCACTCGGCCAGGCAGATCCACGTCCTACCCAAGGAGACGCTCTCCTCCTACTTCACCAAAGCCACGTGAGCCCCACCGCACGAACAAAAAGCTCATTCTTCAAATTCCTAACTTTATGCGTCTTTTTTAAATTCCAAATGCAAATAACCGACGCCTCTTCGTTTGTATTCTTGGGAGGCCAGAGAAGATCGCAACATCGTTCAGAAAATCAACATGGCCGCCCACATTACCAGGGCCTTCCTTCTTCTACTTGTCGTGGCGCTATTCGCGACCCGCGTTTTGTCACAGGTACTTGATCGTCGCTTTGGGGGGGGTTTCATGCAGAGGGGAGATATTGACTATCAATCTCGTACGAACCGATCTCGATCTGCGTGACTATCTCCCTCCACGCTTAAGGACTTGGTACGTCGCATTAATCTTCGTCCCCCCTCCACATAGAGTGTCTTATCTTTTCTTCGCAGTGCCCAGATGATCCATTGAAGACTGCGCCCGGCAACTGTGGGTGTGGTGTGCCTGAGACTGACGTGTGCGACCTCTGCCCTGATAACCCCACCAAGACAGTTCCCGGTGCGTTCCCTTTGCCAGAAGGTGACCACCGCTTACGCTAACGACCACACCCTCAGGCGTGTGCGGCTGCCAGGCTGCCGATGTGGACACCGACGGTGACGGCTTTCTTGATTGCCTGGACGGGTGCCCCCTGGACTTTAGGAAGACCTCGCCTGGCATCTGCGGATGCGGCGTACTGGATGCTGACACTGACGGCGATGACGTTGTTGACTGCCTGGACAGTACGATAGCCAGCTTCCCGCAGTAGCGAGCAAGATCTTAAACGTGAGTTAACTCGCCACCTCTCAGACTGCCCCCACGACAAGAGCAAGACAGAGCCGGGTATCTGCGGATGTAACCAGATCGAGCAGACGCCTTGCGATCAGTGTCCGGATGACCCCACCAAGGTCAGCCCCGGTACGTGAGAGTCCTGCCTCCTGAGGATTGACCACGGTAGCGGCTGATGACGGAGTGGATTGATTGGTGGCCAGGTGTATGCGGGTGCGGAGTCCCTGAATACGACATCCACAACACGGGTGATGTGGAGTGCCCCACGGACAGACGGCCGGGCCATGTGGTAAACTTCAACCTGGGCGTGCTCTACCAGGAGCTCAGCTATACCCACGGCAGGTGAGTGAGAACGAGCGGGCGAGAGCGTGACTGGCTGGGATGGTGTGGGGTGGGTAACCAAACAAAGCACTCTGCATTCTGGTGATCAGTGCCCATGGGAGAAAACGCAAAACCTGGGTTAAAAAGAAGAAGAAAAGAGCAACAAATCCATTCCTTGACACACAAGCATCACCATCCGAGATGCTGAAGCTCAAGCAGCTCCAGCAGCAGAAGCAGGCTGCGCAGCAGGCCAAGGCGGTCGAGCAGGAGGCGGCAGCTGCCGCCACGAATGGAGATGCGGCAGCTGAGCCGGCAACGAATGGGGAGGCGAAATCGACGTCTACTACTCCGCACGCGGCTGCATCGCTGATGGCAAAGTACAAGGCATCCTCCGGTAAGAAGGAGGAGGGCGTCATGTCCCTCTCCAAGACTGGAGGCAGGAATAAGAAGAGGCAGAACGCAGTCGAGCTTCGAGTGCAGAAAGGTGCGTATTAGCTTTGCACGTGCCACAACCCCTATGAAAAGGCTGATCTTTTGATTTCTTCTCTGAGCTCAGATCTGGCTGAGATGGATCCCGTGCCGGGCACGGAAGTGGACCTGCCGGAGGTGGATAACATCATGAAGCTTAAAGTGAAGGTCACGCCCACCGATGGTTTGTATCAGGGCGCCACCTTCTCGTTCGATCTCGACATCCCTCACAACTACCCCTATGAGCCTCCCAAAGCGACCTGCACCACCATGGTACCGTTGCACGCATGCTCACACTGCTGCACGCCTTGCCGCACGAGCCAGTTCGGTGCATCTTTCTTAATCTCAGTGTCGTATGGCTTAGGTGTATCACCCCAACATCGACCTTGAGGGCCACGTCTGCCTCAACATCCTCCGTGCCGATTGGATGCCCGTGCTCAGCTTGGGCTCTGTCATCTTTGGACTTATGACCCTCTTCCTGGTTCGCTCTCTTCTCTTTCTTTGTGACATGGAAGGCCGTTCTCTCACCTTCTGCCCTGCATTGCAGGAGCCCAACCCCGATGACCCGCTGAACAAGGAGGCGGCGCAGTTGATGATCGATCGGCCGCGAGACTTTGAGCGCAACGTCAAGCAAGCGCTCCAGGGCGGCTACGTCGCTGGCAAGCAGTTCCCTCGCCTCCTCAAGTAACGTTCCGAATACACAGTACATCTTCTCGATTCGCTTTCACGACGCAAAAGTTGAAGGAGCTCGTGTGTGTGTGCTGCGCGCATCCGATCGTCCGGGAACGTTGGTGGGTAGTGGTGGTTGGTTGGTGTTTTGGTTGATGATACTATACAAGTATACAGCAGTTGCGGCGGTGTCCTCTCTTGTTGGGGCGAAGACTGCTCTTGCCTCCTCGCGGGCTGCGTCTGCCCGAGTTCTCGTTGTGAATGCCCTCGTCGTTGATAGCGCTCATCTCCGCGACGAACTCGGGCGTGAAGAGCGTCCGACTTGGCACAATCTCCAGATCCTCTTCTTCGCTTTCCACATTCGCCTGCATCCACCTGCATGAATCAAACCCCATCACGAGTGAGTCGCAGTGCATGCATGACACGCAACACGCCGCACACACAAAACACGCGTGCACGCCACGGTGCACAAGAGAAGGAGGTAAAGAGGGAGAAGGAAGGTACTTATGAGAGCTGATGGCGTCGAGCGAGAGTCGTTTGCTCTTGTCCGGGTGGAGCATGCCTCGTATGAGCTCGACCAGGTCGGAGTCTAAAGACGGTGGGATCTGGTACTCGGCCTTGGCGATGTTTTCAAATAGAGTGTAGACGGTGGAGCCCTCGAATGGATACCGCCCCGTAACGACATAGTACCTGCGCACAACAACACAGCGGCATTGATGATTGATGATTGATGATCAAAGTGATTAGCGCTTGAACAAAGACGCGCAAAGAGGAAGGAGAAGGTGCGTGGCGTACAGGGTGATGCCTGCAGCCCAGATGTCGCCCTTCACGCCAGAGAAGCGTTCGGCACCGGAGGCGACTTCGGGCGGTTGGAAGGCAGGGGAGCCTTGGGACTTGGGCGAGTAGGACGGATCGTCGAACGACTGCAGCAGCTCTGCCACTCCAAAATCCGAGATCTTGAGGCTCCCGTTCAGCGTCAGCATGAGGTTGCCCGGCTTGATGTCTCTATGTACAATCCCTTCCCCGTGCAAAAACTGGAGCCCTCTCACTAGATCGCGGAAGAAGCTGCGCAAAAACAAATTGATAGATTAGTACAAAATTGATTGAGTAGTATTAATAAATGCCATTTAATGAGAATGAGGAATGAGCGTTGTTTCCTGCGGAATTGAGGAATGAGAACTGAGGAATTGGGAAGTACCTTTGGGCCTGTCTTAGAGGCAGACAGCAGTCGGGGGCTCGATTAAGCAGATCCTGCAACGTCCCGCCGCCAACGTAGTCTAAGACTATAAATTTGTGCAGGTTAAGGAAGAAAACGATGAAGAAAACGATGGAGATGGAGCAAAACGATGAGAGATGGAAGAGTGAGGGAGGGTTGGAAGAGGATATAGTTTCCCTTTTTCCTCGTTGGCAAAGGAATCGATGAGGGTGACGATGTTCGGGTGTGGCTTGAGCCTCTTCATGAGCGCGATCTCCTGTCGAACGGATGCTTCGCCCCCGCCAGGAAGCTTCCTCAGCTGCGATTTCGTGATGATCTTGATCGCGACCGTCTTCATGGTGTTCGTATCGAGCGCCTCTCTCACTTTGCCGTAAGATCCCTTGCCCAGCACCTCGCCGAGCAGGTACTGATTGACGGTTTTGGGCGATTTCGTTCGATACGTGATCTCGGTATCCTTAATCTTCCATGTGAGATCATTTTCGCTTTCCTGATCTTCCGAGAAGTCCTCTGAACCTTCATGCATTGGTCCCCTCTCTGTGTGATCGTGATCGAGCGAGTGGTGGAAGACCCTTGACGATGCCGATGTGCGAGTGGAGAGAGCCGTACTTGATGAAGACGCGGCTGACGCGGTTCTGATGATGGGGGTGGTGCTGGGGGCGTCCTCGTGCGACGATGCAGTTTCGCGGATGGGCGCGCGGGTCGCGATTGAGAGCTCTGTGTGAATAGAAAGGAGATTTGCGCGACGCAGAGGTGGAGGGAGGTCGTTTCTTCGTCCAGGCCACCACGGAATCACCTCGATCACAGCAGCAGGCCACCACTACTGCTCCTTCCCTTGTACTTTTTACGGCTGACAAAACCGCGTAGCGAAAGCCCTCGTGGCCACTAATTTTCCGGATTTTACGAGTGGTCGCAGTACATTGCGCCTGACCTTGCTTCCTATCGTGGTCTCACTCCTTGGCGTTGTCTGGACTCCTTGGCTCAGTGATGATCTTGGCAACAAAGCACAGACCAAAGCTCATACTTTAACTACTACTGCCATCAGCCCAAGTCTCTCGGCAGCTCTTCTTCGTCCTCTCGGGTTTCTTTTGAGTTTTTTTTTGTGTTCCCTCCTTTTTCTCGGCTTGCTGTTTTGTGCGGGTTGTGGGACAAACGGCAGCATTTCACCCGATCCTGATTGATTAATTGCATTCATTCCAAGTCTTGGCTTCGGGGAATCGATCAATCTTTTTAGAGGGGACACCATGGCCTTGAATGCAGCTCCAGGGAGTCCAATCATCCCGCTCAATGCACCCGTACTGCAAGCCCAGGGTTACGGCACCACAACAGCACCACCAACCACCACAACAGCGGCTGGCCCGCTGGCTACCAAGCCACCACAATCAACCTTGCCTCTGCCCGTCATCCTCCCCCTCACCGTCTCCATAC
>CACVKS010001546.1:0-18479 GCA_902749335.1 Acanthamoeba triangularis
GCGTCGCTTCTTGTTGGCCTGTTGCTGATCGTTGGCGGCTTGTGGAGATGGCCCTGATGCAGGAGTCTTCTCTGCATTCGACGGGGGTGGGTCATCAATTTGCTCTTGCTCCTGCGCAGCAGCCATCTGATTCGATGGAGGGGCTGCAGATGATGGGGCATCGTCGCCAGCCAGACGCTGCTCTACGTTGTTGCCAACATCTTCCAACGAAGCGGTAGGAATCGCCTTCTGTTGGCTACCTCGCGTCCGCTTCGCAATTCTGCGCGGCTTGGAAGCGGTGGGGGTCGATCGCTTACCCGGTGGGCTCCCATCGCCCGCTGCAGCCCCATCCCCATCTTCCATCTTCCGCCGATCAACGATTACTGCCCAGCACTCCTTGTCGCCTGGCCGTAACCAGTCCGCAGTAGAACTGTCGACGGCTCTACAAAAATCTAATTCAGAATCAAATCGGTGATCTCTCTCGTCTTGCATTCGATCTCAGTGGCAAGCGCACCCATTCGTCAAGAATCGCTGCACAACTCATTCAGCCCATTTTCCTGTGCATCAGAGAGCGTAGCCCAAGAATGCAGCTCCGCCCCACGGACGACGCGAATGTGAAAGATAGAGAATGGGGCGAGGAGGTGGCCGTGGATGAGGAAGTAGAGGATTACGAGGACGAAGGCGATGTGTCCGATTTCGGTGCGCGCGAGGGCGTCATGCGACCAGCCGCCGGTGACACCACGCTCGAGTTCGACTGGAAGAGCACCCTCCACAAGGCCGGCGTGTCCGGCGTCGGCTTCCTCTCCGACGCCTATGACCTGTACGCCTGCGTGTGCGGCGTGTGCGGTGTGTGTGTGCGGCGTGATGAATGTTAGAAGCTCAACGTGTGTCTCGATGGTGCGCGCAGGTTCGTGATCAACATCGTGCTGCTCATCCTCTCGGTCACGCACGGCATCTCGGCCGCCGACAAGGGCTGGATCTCCTCCGCCGTGCTCGTCGGCGCCCTCTTCGGGCAGGTCGGCTTCGGCTTCATCGCCGACAAGGTCTCTTTTCTCACCCCGCAAGGCTGGCTCGGTCGTTGGCCATCCGACTCAAGCGTGTGCGGTGGTGTGTGCGGCGTGTGAGCCAGATCGGGCGCAAGAAGGGGTTCGTGGCGACGCTGTCGCTGGTCATCCTGGGCACGCTGGCCAGCGCGCTGGCCTTCCCCGTGGGGTCCATCTCCATCGCGGCCGTGCTGGCCGTGCTGCGGTTCGTGCTGGGCATCGGGATCGGCGGCGAATACCCGCTCTCCGCCACCATCACCGGTTCCTCCCCTTGGTGCCCCCGTAACGTTCCCTGTCAACTGCTTCTCGCTGACATGACACGATTAACGACACGACACAGCTGAGTCGGCGGAGACGAGCTCGCGAGGCAGGCTGACGGCGGCAGTGTTCTCGATGCAGGGCGTTGGCGCGCTCACGGCCGCCGTGGTCTCCTGGGCCGCCCTCCAGCTCCTGTCGGACCTCGACCTCGCCTGGCGCGTGTGCATCGCCTTCGGCGCCGTGCCCGGCCTGCTGACCTTCTATTTCCGGTACCGCACACGCACCCACACTGCCCTGCATTGTCGTGCACCACACACACACACACTGACATGAGCCATTGCTTGGTCCGCAGGCTGACGATGCATGAGACAGAGCGGTTCGAGATAGCTGCGGCGCAGGGCGGCGGCGCTCCGGCGGCCAGCCGCTGGGCGCTGCTGCGACGGTACTGGCGGCGGCTGGCGGGCACCGCCGGCACCTGGTTCCTGCTCGACATCACCTTCTACGCCAACGGCCTCTTCTCCGCCCAGGTGCTCGAGATGTCCGGCATCGGCGGCAGCGGCTCGCACAGCGGTCAGCCGCCCACGCTCGACGAGCTGATCACCATCAGCCGATTCAACATCATCCTGGCGCTGGCCGCGGTGCCGGGCTATTGGACCGCCGTCTACCTCATCGAGACCCGCCTCGGCCGCAAGTCCCTCCAGGTGCTGGGCTTCCTGCTCATGGCCATTCTCTACTGCGTCATGGCGGTGGCCTTCGAGGGCATCAAGTCCATGTACGGGGTGTTCGTGACGCTGTACGCGCTGTCGTTCTTCTTCACCAACGCGGGGCCGAACACGACGACGTACGTGCTTGCGGCGGAGAGCTTTCCGACGGAGGTGCGGGCCACGCTGCACGGCATCTCTGCCGCCGCCGGCAAGCTCGGCGCCGCCCTCGGCGCAGGTACCTGGCCCGCCACCCGAGTTCACACGACGCGACACTAACATGCACCGCACGACACACATGACACGCGTCGTGGGAACACAGTGGTGATGGCGAATGTGCTGGAGGCGTGGGGCCTGCGGGTGGTGTTCCTGGTGTGCGGGGTGGTGGCGTCGCTGGGCGCCGCGTTGACGATCGCGTGCATCGACGAGACGGTGGGCAAGAGCCTCGAGCAGATCAACGCCCCGCCGGTCGAGATCGAGCTCCAGCAGTTCTCCTCGGTCCCTACACACGTCATCGGCAGCGACGACGATGACGACGATGACCAGCTCTGAGCTCTGCTTCGTCATCACCACCTGGGAAGCAGACAGAACACGACGACAGCAAGGAGCGACAGATGTGTGCTCCCCTTCACCTTGTTTATTTCTATTTATTTTGAGTCTTGGCTACACTTGTACAAGTGTACCTTTCTCTTCCTCGCTTTCCCTTCTTCTTGCCATTTGCCCAGCCATTTCTTTTCTGCCGTTTTTATTTAATTTTACAAAGGTAACAATGCATTGGCGAATGGGAGCTGCCCTTTTTGTGTCGACTTTGTTACACAGGGGATATAAATATTGGGGCACGATGTTTCGCAGGTACCTGAAAATATCGATATGGACGCAAGCCTACTTCTTCTACCCCACCAGCGTGACGAACTCATGGCTACGCTTACCCAGGACTCGTGGCGCGACTTGCACGATAAATTGGGCTGGGGTGACGATGTAGACGAACATAAGCTTAAAGAATCTATGTACCAGGATTCGATCACGCGTGATTGCAGCGGGGAGGAGAGTGAGCGATTGGCCCGTATTGAAAGAGGGAAAGACGTGTTGGGCGAGGTGACACGTCTGATTGAGGCCAGCTCGTCCCTACCCAACTTGGACCCCGACGTTCGAGCCGAGCTCCAGGCCGCAGACTGGCCTTGGTCAGCCCGCTTCAGCCGTCTCGCGTGTCTGACAAAGCACCGCCTTGTCCGCCTCTCCGACCTGGAAACGCTGTACGAGCCTGAAACGGTATTGCCTCCCTCATCTCCCCTCAACCAAACCACCCCCACCTATTCGACACTCACCACCCTTCAGTCCGTGCCGGTGGGTGAGGCGCCTGAAGGCAACAAGATGCTGCGGGCGGCGGAGATCACGCTGGTGCCGATCAGGGAGGCAGGTGGGACAGAGTTCGCGCCCTGCATGCGCCTCAAGGAGACCTCCACCTTGTCCACGCTCGGCCGCAACCGCCTGTGCCGCAAGTTCGGGAGCGACAACTTCCTCGTCGTGCGCTTCGCCACGCCGTATCGCTCGCTGCGCGACAAACAGAATAAGGTCGACGCCGAGCTCTATACTCGCATGCGCAGCGATCTGCAGCGTCTGGACACCATTAACGTGGCCGGTAGGGTGTTCCGTTTCCTCACCACGACGGCCGCCGGAGTCCACCAGCAGAAGTACATCTTCACGTCGGTGCCTCTTGACGAGATCGCTAAGTGGGCCATGCCCCCCAAGGTCTTCCAGGACCTGAGTTCCCAGCCGGTCAAGCTCGCGCTCCGCATCGCGCTGTTAAACTCCGCTTCCATCGCCACCATCGAGACGAGCCGGGTGGCTGTGGCGGCCGACCTTCTCGCGGAGGGCGCTACCCCCGAACAGGCCGAGAAGGATCCGGCGCTCATCATGACCGACGGCTGTGGTCGCATCAGCCGCAGCTTCGCGCTCAAGGTCATGGCCATATGGAACGCCCAGGTGGATGCCGGCGCCCCTCGGGTCAAGATCTCGAAGCAGGCGATGTACGAGAACGAAGACGCCAGCGGCCACCAGCTGCGCAAGCTGACGCCATTCCGGCGAATGGAGAAGCTGCCGACCGCCTTCCAGATTCGCGATGGTGGGTACAAGGGCATGCTGGTCGTGACCGACGACGAGGAGATGGGCGACTGCGACATCATCTTCGCCAAGTCCATGCTCAAGTTCGAGACGCCAGACCATCGGGAGCATCGCACCCTGGAGGTCATCGACTTCTCGTGGCCGCTCACCAACGTCCCCTTCAACACCGAAATCCTCGACATCCTGTGGGGCAACTGCGATTGCCGCGACGCCCTCAGGAGCTACCTCGCTAGTCTGCTGTCGAAGTTTCTTTATGCGCAGCAACCACTCCGCCGGGAGTTGGGCGAGGCGATTGTGGGCGCATTCCGGAACAACGACTTTCTTTCGGTGAAGATGCTCCTGGCCGGGTTCAACGTCACGCCCGCCTTCATGGCGGGCTTCTACCGTTCAACACTCCAACCACTCCACTTCCCCATTCCCCAGTCCTACCGCCTCTATGGCGTGCCCGAGCGGATGGACAGCCGATCGAGCAGCGTCCTCGCACCAGGCCAGGTCTTTCTTCAGATCGAGGGCAAGGTGGTGACGGGCAAGGTGCTCGTCCTCAAGGAGCCGTGCTTCTTGCCATCCGACGTGCAGCCTTTCGAGGCAGTGGACAACGAGAAGTTGCGCCGGCAGTACAACAACGTGCTTGTCTTCTCAACCCAAGGCCGAGTGTCTCCAGCGAGCAGGCTTGCCGGCTCCGACCTCGACGGCGACAAGTTTGTCATCATCGCCGATCAGGAGCTTGTGCACTTCATCAACCGCACCACGGTACCCCTACCCCAGAATACTCGGCTTCTGGGCAGTGATTCCCCTGCTCACGTCCTGCTGGTGTCGCAGCAAGGGAAACAACGCTCGCCCTCGCCCTCGCCCTCGCCCTCGCCCTCGCCCTCGCCCTCGCCCTCGCCCTCGCCCTCGCCCTCGCCCTCGCCCTCGCCCTCAAGCAACACTAAGAGCGAGCAGGCAAATCATTTGGTACACGACCTCCAATGCCGTATTATCAACAAACGTGGCACTCACGGCACAACACTTCCCCATCCACAGCAAGCGGCCACAGGCTGCAAGCCATCTGCCGAGGAAGAGAAGAGCTGTGAGGAGATCTTCAGCAACATCTGGGGGGGATGCCTCGATGCTGTACATGGACCCGACATCTGCACCTTCGCCGAGCTTCTGGGCATCCGGGTCCGCGTGGTCGACAGCCTCGGTGGCGAGTGGACGGAGAACAACGACGCAAAGCGCATCGGAGATCTCCTCTCACAAGCTGTCGATGCCCCCAAGAGCGGCAAGTGGGTGGCGCTCGGCGACGTTTCCA
This sequence comes from Acanthamoeba triangularis, assembly GCA_902749335.1. Classification (NCBI taxonomy): domain Eukaryota; phylum Discosea; order Longamoebia; family Acanthamoebidae; genus Acanthamoeba; species Acanthamoeba triangularis. The sequence continues at coordinate 5,394 of CACVKS010001546.1, forward strand.
CCATCATCTCGACGCTTCCGAAGTTCCCCGACCACTGCCCTCGCGCCTCCTCCGATCGCGTTCAGCACAACACCCACTCTCTCCGGAGCCTACTCTACCACACGATCCTGTCTTGGCTGGCGAGCGACCTCCAGTGGCGGGTAGACTGGACATTGGAATTGAACCCAGCAAGCCAGCCAATGAGGAGAGGGACTCTTTACGACTTCGAGCTGCAGCACCAGGTCTTGCTCCACTACTACTTCGGCCACAAAGTAGACTGGCGCTTTGGCCAGCCACTCGCCGCATCTACAAAGGATCAGTTCGCCGCCGCGGTGAAGAAGGTGCAGTTCTGGGTCGACCAAAAGGGCTCCCTGCTTTCGCAGATCGCGTTCTACTCCCGCTACTGGAAGTGGGTCCTGCCACCGGCTGTGCTTCCCGATCGGAGATTGTGGCCTAGCGCGAAGGTGATCGAGTCAGCGCTCGAAGATGTCGAGGCTGACCAGGACATCCGTGAGCGCGTCAAGGAGTGCATTGAAAGGTACTGCGCACACCAGACCGCGATGGACAATTCCTGCGAAAGTAAGCAGCAAGAGGCCACCGCCAGTAATGACAAGGTACTGCCTCCGGCAATCAGTTTGCAGCCCACAGGGGTAATGCACGTGGTGGGCCTAACTGGTGTAGTGCACGACGATGAAATGTAGAAGGGCAAGGAGAAAGAGGAAGGCTACATCGCGCCGAGCAAGAGGACGTTTTCAGAAGACCAGAAAAAAGACCAGGAGGACGACCAGGAGGAGAAGAAGCCACTCTTCAAAAGAGCACGGATCGACCACGAAGAGAAAGAGGGACGCATGGAAGAAACACAGATCCCGGAACTCGAAAGAGTTGGCGACACGGACGCGATCGCCGAGGCCGTGTTGGAGAGCGAGACCGAAGTGCTGGTGCGAATGCACGAGGAAGACGAATATGACAAGGCGATGATTCAGTTCAGCATTCAGCAACAGCATCCCTACGTTTGATCGATGTGGGCGAAGATTCTGCTCTCACCCCTTGTGCTTGCGACTTTGTGACTATTTATTGATGCTACACTTGTTGTAGAGGCGCATACCCCTTTGCCTTCTTCGTCTTCTTCATTTTCTTGATGACATTGGATGTGTTGCTGCCGCTGCTGTTGAAGACGATGATGATGATGGCGGACATGAAGACGGAGACGGCTTGGATGAGGGCCTCGGGCAGGATCGGTCCCGCCGTGATACGGTGCCCGAGGAAGGCGCCCGTGCCCAGGAGGCGGGCGATGTTCCCGCAGACGATGAAGCTCGCCGCGTACCCGCCGCCACCGGCCACCAGCACCACCAGCTGCTGAGCCAGGTTGAGGCTTCGGTTGCTGCTCTGCTCCTCGTCGCCGTCTTCTTCAGCTCCTTCCGCTTCTTCTAACACTTCTTCCACGGTTTCCTCTTCTACCCGTCTGTCCTGTCGAGAAAGGGGCAGAACGAGAACGCCGTAGAAGAAGACGAAGAAGAGGACCGTGTAGGAGTAGAGGAGGCAGAGATAGAACGGCGCCCTGGCAAAGTAGTGGTTCACTATATGGGACGTAAAAGATCTGTGGTTCAACAAAGATGAAAGATGAAAGATGAAGATGAAAGATGAGGTGAGCTTCGTACCAACGTAGAAGCTGGCGCCGAGGAGGTGGACGAGGCCCAGCCGCCAGGTCTCGGACTGTTTCCCGAGGGAGGGTGCCACCGTCCGGAGGAGGAGCGACCACCCGAAGTAGAGCAGGAGCCAGCTGGACCAGGCGCCGTAGGCCAGCTCGTAGAAGGCCGGGTCCTCTTGGGCCTCCCACGAACGCCACAGCTGCTGGATGTGGGCCATGTGTGTCAAGTAAAGCTTTGGTTCAGGTGAGGTGTATTAGGAGAGAAAGCCTCGGGTTGCCGAGAGCGAAGGCCCCGAAGCTCTCTCACGCTTTTTACTGCGACCGATCGTCCATCGGGCATTTTTGTTTTCATTTATTCTGGAATATAAAATAAATAATGCACCAATGGGCGGTGCAGTAGCTGTCGGGGCGATCGGAGGAGTTGAGTAAAGTGAGCAATACGATCTTGTCCGGATGAACTGAAGAACGGGCGCTAACATCAGAACGGGAACTTGCGCACTTCGGCCAGGGTCCAGTGCTGTTGGAGGGTGGCGGGGTGCAGGCTCTCCAACTCGTGCGCCATGTGGGTGAAGAGGACCTCGCGGAAGCCGTCCATGAGGGCACGCAGGCGCGCCGGGTCGTAGGCGCTCGTCCTTTGGTGCACGGCCTGCAGGTAGGCCACGTACTGGTCGAGCCCCGCGTCGATCGCCTTGTGCTCCTCTTGGTGGCCCTCCGACAATTCGGGCATGCGCACGGCCAGCTCTGTGTACATAGTCACAGTGAAGTTAAATATATATAAATATATTGTCCTACAATACCAAAAGAAAGAAATATAGTGGTGGGAGGCACACCGGCAAACATTTGGTCTTCGGTCGTCTGGTGCATGCGGAGTTTTTCCTCCAGCCCGATGGCCTCACCGACGAAGTAGCGCGAGTTCTTGTCGTCCGCCGCGGCTACGTGCTTGTCCGCCTCCTTCTCGACCGCACGACACAACACGACACGACACACGCCCATTTTCAGCACTCACCCACTTTTTGTTTGCCCAAGAGCAGCGGTGGTTCGTACATTGTAGATTCGGGTGAACTCGGCTTCGAGGAAGTCGTGGTGCGTCTTCATGAGATCGTGCAGCCTGTTCCACTCGCTCCACTCCCCCTTCATTGCGTGCAAGCTCTCCATCCCTTCCACTTCTTTACTGTGTCTGTTTTGTAGTTTGTTACGGACAAAAGAAGAACACCACCAACCAAAAAGCGTTCCCGATTGGGTCGGAGGGTATGTCGGATTATAGTCGGAGAAATAAAGAATTTTCGTATCACCTCCTGCCCCCCTTCTTGCCCTTGGCGTTGCTCTTCTTCTTGTTGGTGGTGGCGGCGGCTCCGCCGGGCTTCTTGTTGGTGTTCTTGGCGTTGCCGCCGGGGCCGCGCTTGATGTGGGCGTGGATCCGGGCCTCGATGGCGCACTTCTCGCAGCGACACTCGAACAGGTAGAGCTTCTCCAGCTGCCTCTGGCGCTGCTCGAACGGCGCCTCCTCATCAATGTACGAAAAGCACAGCTCGTCGCCCTGTCATCGCACCACACGCGACACGACACGACACGACACGACACGACACGACACGACACGACACGACACGACACGACACGACACGACACGACACGACACGACACGCAACACACAAGGTAAGTATGTGAGGAATGGAGGGGGGCGGGCCGAGATCTCTGGCACACCTTCTTGATCTCGTTGATGGCGATGACGCGGATGAGGAACGAGTTGAAGCAGCTCACCACGATCACGTTGGGCGCGCAGCTGTGGTTCATCGAATTGGCGAACACAAACAGGCCCGACGCAGCTGTATATCCGTGTGTGTGCGTGTGCGGTGGTGCGTGTGCGGTGGTGCATGACAGGCGTCAGCACTGCAATCGGGCGGCGAAGGCGAGGCGAGGGGAGGAGAGACGCGTACCGCCAACGGTGAGGTTGCGCATGATGGGGCAGTCCAGGAACTCGTAGATGTTCTCGAACCGGAAGTCCTCACCCTTCTTGCCCCCCTTGGCGGCGACGGCCGTTTCCTTCTCCTTCTCCTTCTCCTTTTCTTTTCCCTTGTCGCCGTCTGCGGCGGCGTCCTTGTCCTTGTCGCCTTCGGCGCCGTCTTCTTCGTCCTCGAAGAGATGTCGGTTGATCGCCTCCAGCAGGGCCGGCTTGTCCTCGTCCGCCGCCTCGGCCAGGAAACTGTGCAGGTCCGTCACTGGAGGGGGAGGGGCGGGGAAAGCGTCATTATTGGTCGTGTGCGGTGTGTGCGGTAGTGTGTGTGTGCGGTGTGGTACCGGGGCACACGGTCTGGGCATTCCTCATGATGGCGCCGTTGAGCAGACGGAAGTGTTCGATGTTGACCACTTTGTACCAAAGAATGAAAGGAATGCCAGTCAGTGTTTGCCTAGGGGGGTGTAGCATTGGGCGGTATATTGGTGCACATATATAAATTTTTCCGATAAATGAATAAAAATGTATATGTACCCTGCGCGAATCGCATCTTGTCGGCCTGGGACATGTCCTTGAAGAGCTGCTGTTCGATGTAGCCCAGCGCCTGCGTGTCGTGCGGGAACTTCTCCTCGTTCGACACGAAGTTGGCGAACGGCGCGAAAGCCTTCCGGGGGTCGCCGCCGTGACACCACACAACGCCACGAAGATATATACGTTAGCCGACTTTCATTTTCGTCGAAGAACTTTTGACCAGCGAGGCGCGGTGATTGGGGGGGCTGAGGTACCATGCGGGGGTCTTCGTTGGTGGCCTGGACGCGCTGAACGACCATCGCGAAGATGCGCGCAATCATCAGCGGATTCGTGCGCTCACACTCGCTGCACGCAAGAGTGCGAGTCAGACACCCACACCACACACACACACACACTACACACACGGCCCGTTAGGGGAAGGAGGGGTACCTGGCGAGGGCTTCGAGCTTGAGCATCGGGTGGTCGGCCGAAGGGTCCTGGCCCACACAAAGGGACTTGTGGAAGTGCGCCCACGCCACCTGCACGCCGCATCCGTGTGAGTCGAACTGTGTGGCGTGTCTGACGTGCTGGGCGTGTCGTGTCGCAAAGACAGCGCACCTTGCGGCACTCTTCGGAGCAGTAGTGCTCATCTTCGCAATGCTCGCAATCGACGCCTTCGGGCACGCCCTCGGTGTAGATGGCCTGAAATAAATGGAAATATTAAAAATTAAAATTAGATCCGCGCGAGAGCTGGGGCTGACACGGGAGGCGGGTGGGCCGCGCACCTTGTGGATGGCATCGGACAGGGGGAAGCGGTCCTTGGGCAGCGAGCAGCGCAGGCAGTAGGCGCAGCCTTCGATGTCCTCCTGGGGCAGCTCCTGTTCCGCGAGAGTGAAGTATCCCAAGTATTTAGTAGTGATGTGACGCTGGGTGAACGCTCGACCAGCAATGAGAAGCAAACATTGTACCTCCTCGTCACCTTCCTCCGCTTCGGGCTTGGCCACGATCTTGTGCGACACGAGCGGCGACTGCAACCCCGAACCATGGGCCGCGGTGAGGCTTCTACCAATGAAACCAAAACCGAAACCGAAACGAAATCCGAAAATCGATGGGTACCTCGATGAAGACGCTCTGGCCGGGCGCGTAGTCCATCTCGGCGAAGACGCCCTACGGACATATGAGGGGGACACGAGAAGGGCAGAGGTGAGCGCGTTACACGGGTGATGAGAAAGCCTGAGGGGCTCGTGTGTCAAGCCAGGTGTCTAGGGTACAGTACCTTGCCCCGCTCGGCGTTGATGTGGCGGACCTCCACGCTGCCGTCCTTCAAAAAGATGCTCTTGACCGAGTCATGGTACGACTCTGCCCAACGAAGCGCGTGAGCATGAACATGAACATGATCATCGTCGTCGTCATCATCGTCGTCATCATCATCGTCATCGACGACGACCATCACAAAGAAAGCGGTGGCGGGTACTGGTGTAGGCGGCCTCGGCTTGGGCCAGGCCCTCGACGAAGAGCTGCGTCTTGGGCGACAGGGCGAGCGCCTGCGCGAACGAGTTGCGCGCGTCCCAAGCGCGTCCGACGGCCAACAGCGCGCTGCCGTGGTGGTAATAGCCCTACAGAAAGAAAAGAATAAAAATAATTAATAATTGTTTTTACTGATTTATCTTTTTTTCCAGATCGCAGACGAGCTGTAGCGATGCAACTTGATGATGAACCATGAATAAAGTGGTGATTGATTAATGGCCAATTTTGTATGATTAATGGCAGAAATTGAAATCGCAGATCTGCGGAAATGAAAGAGTAGGGGAGGGAACCTTGGCCCAGCGTGGATCGTGGGAGACGGCGTAGCAGGCATCAAGAAGGGCGGCCTCGGGCTGTTCCATCTTGATCAGCACAGTGCTGCGGCCACCGAACAGCGGCGCCGCGGCGGGCGTGGGCGGCGGCAGCTCCTGGTCATCTTCATCCTCCTCCGCCGGGGGCGGCGGGAGGACCAGCGCCAGCGCCTCGGCGTAGAGGGCGAGCGCCTTGCGGAGCGACTCCTCGCTGCCCTTCTCCGTCTCGGCCTCGGCCTCGGTCCGCAGCTGCTTCACCCGCTGCTGCACCTTCTGCTGCGACTGCTTGGTCGTCGCCGCCGCCGCTGCGGTGGCCTCACCGGTCGCTGGTGCCAGCTGCTGCTGCTGCTGCTGCTCTGCGTTGCCGGACTCCATCTTCAACAGAACAACGAAAAGAAAGGAAATCAAAATCTTTTGTTTTTTATTTTTCTTTATCAAAAGAGTCTTTATTTTATTTTTATCTGATTTCCAAAGCAAAGATGGAGAAGGAGGAGCGAGAGCAGATGGACGTGGAGGAGGAGGAGGAAGAGGGATCCGAGATCTCTTCTGGTGAAGAGGAAGACGAAGAGGAGACCGCCAAGAAGGTGCCAATGCTGTGTGTGATTTTATTTTATTTTGATTTTATTTACTGATTTTGATGATTTATTTGATGTGGTGCAGGGGCCGCTGCAGAAGGTGGAGTTCAGCGCCGAGGAGGAGCGGCTCCGATTTTTGCTGGAGCTCGAGTTCGTGCAGACGCTCGCCAACCCCAACTACCTCCACTGTACCGCCTCCCTCCCGTTACTCGTTGCGCGCCTGGCCCGCACCACCTCTGGCTCACTGCCGCACCACACACATGACCACGCACCACCGCACGCACTCACGGGGCACACACCACACCACACCACACCAGGGCTGGCCACGAATCGATACTTCCAGGACAAGGCGTTCCTGAACTACCTCAAGTACCTCAACTACTGGCGACAACCCCAGTACGCCAAGTTCATCGTGTAGGCCTCCCTCCCCAACTGTGTGTCGTGTGTCGTGTGCGGTCGTGCGTGTGTCGTGTCGCGTGTGCGGTTCCAACGTTGCTCGTGTGCTCACGAGCTTGCGTGTCATTTCCCCTGCGCAGGTACCCGTACTGCCTCCACTTCCTGGAGCTGGTGCAGCACGAGCAGTTCCAGACGGAGCTCCTCAACCCCAAGTTCGCCGAATACATCCACTCCAACACCTTCTACCACTGGCGGGACTACAAGAAGAACCGGTCCGCCTCCCCCCCTCTCTCTCTCTCCCCACCGTGTGCGGTGGCGCGTGTGGGCTCACATCTGTGCGATGTGGGTCGTCAGATATCGGGACGCGTACCTGGCCAAGCAGCAGAAGGCCGGCCAGGCGTCATCGGCCGCCATCGCCGTCGGCGCGGCACCGGCGACCACCGAGTCCGCCGCTCCACAGTGACCACCCGAGCGCGTGTGCGTGTGCGGTGTGACGCTGGTCTTGATCGTGTGCGGTGAATTGAGTACATCATCAATCAGCAATAAATAGAAGATAGAGGGAGGAGAGAAGAGAGAGAGAGAGAGAGGTTGGGCTCAGAGGTGGAAGTTGGAGAGGAGGGAGAGGGTGTGGTTGTCGCTGGCCTTGAGCTCCTGGAGGAAGCGCTTGCTCTTCTCGTGGAGGAGGTAGAACGCGTCACGCGGCTCGCTCTCGCCGTCGTCGGTGCCCTCCTCCGCCTTCGCGCTTCGCCCGTCGCCCTCCCGCTGCTTCGCCGACTCCTCCTCTTTTCCCTTGCCTGATATCACACACACACACACACACCCGATGGCACGACACGCACGGCACGACACGCGATGAGTGATGCAGCGGAGGTGCGAGTTTGAGTTGCGGCGATGTGGTACCGTCGGCGAGCTTCCGCAGCTCTTCTTCGTGCTCGGCGGCGGCGAGCCGACGTATGCGCTCCTCCTCGGTTTGGTCGTCTTCCATCGGCGGCGGCAGCACCACCGATGCGGCGGCGGCGCTCGCGGCCGTTCCGGCGGCCTCGAGGCGCGCCAGCTCCTCCTCGACCGCGATCGGCGTGTACTCGGCCGCGGCCGGCACCACGTCGTCGTCGTTCTCTCCGTCGCCCTGCCCGTCCTTATCGTTGAAGAAGGCCTTGTACACCTGCACGCCAACGGATGTTAATAACGTTAAATTATATTTTTTATTATCGATTTCTTTTTAACAAATAATTGATTAAAAGAAGAGCACGTACATTGACTTCGTCTTGAAGGTCCTTGATCTTCTGCTGGGCGCCCTCCAATTCGTTCCACAGCATTTGGCCCTGCGTTCGTAGAGCCTCCTGCGCTCACCCCAACCATAAACCACAGTTGATCAGCCACTGTGTGCGTGTCGTGTCGTGTTGCGTGTCGTTGGTCGTGTCGTGTGCCATAGGTGGCGCGCGTGCGCGCGTGTGTGCACCTTTTCGTTCCGCAGCCGCGTGATTTCCTCCTCGAGCCGCACCAGGCTGCCGTCCTTCCGCTGCTTCTCCTCCTCCTCCTTCTCCTTGAGGTTGGTCTCGTTCTTGGAGATGATCTGCATGATCTGCTGCTCGATCGGAATGACCGGCACGTCGCCCCCCTCCAGGTCCATCATCGCCGTCGTGTTGTGCATCTCCAGGTCGTAGGTGCTGCCCTCCCGGAACACGCCGCCGCGACGCGCACCCGACATCGACTGCCGGCGTGGGTTGATCATGGTGGCCTGGTCCCTCCGGTCGGCCGGCGGCCGTCGGTCGGCGCTGGTGGTGCTGCGTGGCCGCTCAGGCTTTTGGGAGTCGAAGGGTGAGGAATGTACGGAATGTATGGCATGTAAGAGGGGCAGCTGTGGGGTGTACCTCTGTGGAGGGTGAGAGACCGGCGAGATTGTAGAGCAGGCCGAGGAAGCCCTCCGATTGCTGCTTTGGCGGAGGTGTACGTGCGGGCTCGGCTTTGTTTCTGGTCACACGGCACATTAACACATGATGGACGGCGTGAGAACAGACGAAAGGTGAGGAAGATGAGAGGAAGCGTGGCGGGTACATGTTGACTTTGTGGGCGTTCCAGTAGTTGGGCAGTTCGAGCCCGCTGTCCCGCAGGTCCAAATGGAAGCGCACCTGCCTGATCTGTACGAGCGCATTGAGGGCCTGGTCGCACGTCGGCGAATGCGGCCAGAAGGGCGACTGCACCGATTTTCAAACATTTTTTGAAAAAGCATTAATAATTAATTAAGAACAAATAAGAAAAAATTTTATCATAATAATGGGATGGGCAGACCTGTTCGGTAAGGTGCTCGCGGCAAAGGGCGTCATTCCATACGAGGCCATTCACCAGCTCACTCAGATTACCTTCGTTCAAGCCCTGGTTGCGGTTGGGTTGTGGGGGAAGCGATGATGCTCAACACCGCGCCATACGAACAAAAAAAAAGAGGGCCACTACACAGAGGGCAAAGCAAGAGAGCGCGCGCCGGCGGTACCATGACGATGAAGAGGCGAGCTCGGCCATTGCTGGTGCGCGCAAGCTGCTTGATGTTGCGGATGATCTGATCCGAGTCGGGAATGCATTCGTCCAAGTGCTGCGCGTGTTGCGTGTGCGTGTCCGATTAGGCGACGTTGGGGGAAAGAGGGTAACCTGGGCACTGCCCGCGACGTACCTGCACCCAGTTCCAGTAGGTGGGCTTGCCGAAGAGGAAGGGCTTGAGGCCGTGCGTGAAGCACTGCTCGAGGGTGTAGCACAGGCGGGCCACGTGGGGGAACTGCACCGTCTTCACCGCCATTTCGGCTTCCTTCTTGCGCGTCAAGACCTCCTGCGTGGACCAAAAGGGGGATATTAAAAGAAATAATTATATTAGTGACAGAAAAAATAATGTAATAGAACAATATTCAGGACAATACATAATCAAACTCGAGTGCACTCCTCGGAATGAATTAATAATAAGCAGAATAATGAATAATTATAAATTATTTATAATGAAAATTATTCATAATTATAAATTATGTTTAGGTCTTGTATGAAATAAAATCTGGGGAGGTTGGTACCGCGACGGCTTCATTGAGGGCCACCACAATGGCTGCAAAGGCAACGGGGAATGGGCGTAGGAGGAAGAGATAGAATGGAAAAGTGAAAGATTAAGATGAGCCGAATTGAATTGTAATTGAACGAAGAGCTAGAGAGTGGTGCACACCTTCTGCTGTAGGTTCTTCGGTGCTGAGCATGCTGGCACTACAGAGAAGCTCTTCCAAGACTCAAAAGCGAGGGGGCCGGAGGGGCGGGAGGCGACCTTCAGCGCAACCAACAAAACAAAACAGCAACAGTGTGCGTTTGGGCGCAAAACCACAACCCCAAACTGTTCTCCCTCTTTTTCCGTGTTAACCCCCAAACACCCGTGCCCAAGCTCACCACCATGCTCAAGCCCAACACCAAACCGAGGTTGAACCAGGGCACAAGCATGGGAGGGCACTTGACCATGATCCTGACAATTGAGCTTTGGTAGACCTTGTATGACTGCTGTTGTTGTTCCTCGCTCGGGGCACAGTGACATAGCCCAGAAGCCAAGGAAGGAGAACTTAACGCCATCGACCAGCGCAGCAGGAAGCTAGCGAAAAAGGACTAGCTGCTGCTGGGCGGTGATGGCCGCAAGCACAGCGTTGAAGCGTGCTGCGAGACAAGCAATGAAGTGTCATATTTCCCCCTGTGTACCCGAAGAAGGTCTTCTCTTCTTTTTTCCTTTTTTCCCAACAACGTTGCGCTACGCTCGGCGCCAGCACCGGCATTGTCGTGTTCGTGCTGCCTGTGCCTTCTTCTTCGCTACCACCAGGCGACGACCAGGTCCCGCATCTAAGTCCGGCAGGCACATCAAGGTTGAGGCCGCCCGCTTGCAGGTCAGCCCAGATCAGTGTGCCGGCTACGCCTTCGCAGATTTCCTTCGGCAACTCGCGGTGGCCTGTGTACGATTTTTGACGCACGATCGACGCTGCGCGAATCCGCCCGCTAGCTGCTACGCTTCTCCACCCTACTGCGCCAGGTTCGCATCATCAGGGAGAGACGAGGCAATTTCGATTTTCCAAGCAGCAAGGCTCTACTCGGCCCCGATTTAATTTAATTGCACAGGCAGGCCAGCTTCATCGCATTCATGGATCCTGCATCGTCGGGTTCTGGAGCTACGCCGCCCGCCAAGGCTGCCACTACCTCCGATTTTCTGAGCGATTTATCGTTTCAGCTGCAGCAGGAGGAAGAGGAGATGCTGCAGATGGAGGCCTCCTTGCTCTCATCCAAGGCCTCCAAGATCGAGGCCACTGCCGCCACCAGCGCCTGGCAGCCCGTCACCATCGCCGGTATCAGCAGCACCACCAAGCAGCCTGCTGGCCCCGACACCAACCACAAAGACATCTCCGTGAGCGACACCACCACTACCACTACCACCAAGTCGCCTGCCGCCAGCTCCGGCTCGGTTGTGCAGTCTCAGGTGGACGAGCTGGCTCAGCTTAAGGCGGAGCTGGAGAAGCAGCGCCGTCAGCTGCTCGACCTCCAGCAGCTCAAGGCCCAGAAGGCCGCTGCTTCGCCTCCGCTCGCGTCGTCTGCGGCCGCAGCGCTCGACCTCAACGCCGAGGCCTCGCTCACTCCGGCCACCGACCATACGATCAACAGCAGCAGCAGGTGCCACCCATTCCCCCGATGCCTGGCGCCTGACGCATTGGGGCTCACTCTTTCCGTGTGTCGTGTCGTGTCGTGTCGTGTGCCGCCGCCGCACAAACAAAACACAGCGTCGTGAACGACAAGCTGGCCGCGCTCAACCGGGAGCAGGAGGAGATGCAGCGCGATATGGACGAAATGACCAAGCTGATAAACGCCACACAGGCCCCCTCAGCGCTGTTCTCGTCGCTTGCGTCGTCGCCAACGCCAGCGCCTTGGCCGGCCGTCGCGGCCGACAAGCTCCTGGGCAGCTTCCCGGGCTTCTCGTTCACGTCGCAGCCGGCCCTGTCGCCGGTGTCCGTGGCCCTGCCCGCGCCTGCGCCCGCGCCCGCAGCTGCTGCGGACGCTTCGAACGACGTGCGGTTCCGCATCGTCGACAGCCGGTTGCAGGAGGACGAGCGCCTGCGCAAGGAGCGGGAGATGCGCGAGCGCATCCAGCAGCAGCTCGACAAGGAGAAGCGGGAGCGGGAGCAGCGGGACAAGGAGCGCGAGCTGGAGAAGGAGCGAACGAGGGAGAAGGAGAAGGCCAAGGAGAGGGAGCGCGAGCGGGAAAGAGAGAAGGAACGCGAACGCGAACGCGAAAGAGAACGCGAAAGGGAGAGGGAAAGAGAGAGGGAGAGGGAGCGGGAGAGGGAAAGAGAGAAGGAGCGGGAGCGCGAACGGGAGAGGGAGAAAGAGAAGGAGCGGGAGAGGGAAAGAGAGAAGGAGCGGGAGCGAAAAGAACGCGAACGCGAAAAGGCGGAAAGAGAACGCGAGCGGGCACTGCAGCTGCAACGAGAGAAGGAGCTCGAGCTCGAACGCGAACGCGAGAAGGAGAGAGAACGCGAACGCGAACGCGAGAAGGAGAGGGAACGCGAACGTGAGAAAGAGAAAGAGAAAGAGAGGGAACGGGAAGCGCAGCAGCAGCAGCAGAAGAAGCAGGAACAGGCTCCGCAGCACACGATCGCGTCGGTGTTGGCGGAGCTGCAGCTGGAGAAGTATCTCACGATGTTCGAGGAGGAGGAGGTCGACTACCCGTCGTTCCTTCTGCTCGAGGAAAAGGACCTCGTCGACATGGGCGTCAAGATCGGGCCGCGAAAGAAGATCATGCGGAAGATCGAGTCGCTGCGTGGTGCCGCCGCTGCCGCTACCACCACCGAACTGGCCGCGGCCGAAGCGGTCAAGTCGGCGGCTGCGGTGGAGGACCACAACGCCGCCGCACCGTCGACGGAGGACCTACACCACAAAAAGCGGTCGCGGGACGAACGGGACGACCGGTCGTCGGCTTCGCGAGACCACGGCGGCGCTCGCGACGACGATCGAGAGGCGAAGAGGCGACGCGAGGAGAAGGACAAGCAGCAGCAGCGCGAGGCGGAGAAGGCGAGGGAGCGCGAACGCGAAGACCGGGAGAAGAGGGAGAGGGAGCGCGAAAGGGAGAGGGAACGGGAGAGGGAAAAGGAAAAGGAGAGGGAGCGCGAACGAGAAAGAGAGAAGGAGCGAGAACGCGAA
>CACVKS010001547.1:0-13174 GCA_902749335.1 Acanthamoeba triangularis
CACCCCCCCCCCCCGCGAAGTCACGGAGCCATAACTGATTCAATCTCTCCGGACATAGTTAAAAAGATTTGGTGGAGGCATACCACTAACTCCCATAACAACAAGGACAGGCATGCCAAGGAACCGTGTGAAGACACAATGGATGCAAAGAAAAACAACGGACGGTGTGTTGTTCCTTGTGAGCGCAGTGAGTGGAGGTTAATGTCATGTTGCCCGAAGAGATTGCCTATGCTATGGTAAGATTCCGTGGTGCAACGGTAGCACGCAAGCCTAACACGCTTGAGGTCGCGAGATCAACACTCGCCGGAATCATTTTTGCCCACACGCACCTCTTGTTCATATAGTACTATGCTGCATGTCGTGAATCTCGTGGAGCCCATGATAGTGGCCCCTTGGTAATTGGGATCATATTAAAAGCTTGCACTCGCCAGAATCATCTGTTGCACTTGCCACAGCTCTCTTGCATGCTCTTGTGTTCCACCAGTTGTAGAATGTTTGGGTGGGGGAATCAAATTTTGGTAATATGAAAAATTATCCATGTTCTTAGTGATAACTAGGTTTTGGAGATCATGTTGCTGCATGTTCCAAAATTTAACTCTTGGAGGCCCACTCCCAAAGTGAAAAAAGTTCAATGTGCATGCAACTTCAAGCGAAAAAAAAATGATTCCACCACTTGACCTGCTTGCAAAAAAAGGAGAAAAAATGATTCCGGCGAGTGTTGATCTCGCGACCTCAAGCGTGTTAGGCTTGCGTGCTACCGTTGCACCACGGAATCTTCCTATAACGCTCCCTTTCGCCCGCAAAAAGCATGTCCATTGTGGTGTTTCTTCTCTTTGTGCCGGCTAAACAGTGGGATAAGTGGCACTTATCTACGCTTCCATTGTGCGCAATGTAGAGGCGAACGAAGTCAGGTGGTGTACAGTATCGATATCACGACGTGATGCGTGTGAGGAAGTTGATGGGACCAATGTCCGCCAGCTTGTCACAGAGCTGCTGGTCCTTGGTGAAGAACACGCCCGCAAACACGAGGCCATTGCCACTCAGTCCGTCCATGCCCTCTCGCGTGCGTGGGACTACGAGCATCCACCGCGGCGACAGCAGCACGTTGTGGTGGCCATCAGTCTGCAGCTCCTGCTCGTTCTCTCCAGTGCTCCCCTGAACCGCTGCCAGCAACCGCCTATACATTTCGGCCAAGTCCCGCCCTATCCTCTGTTGTTGCTCGGCGTGGTTAGGTTTGTGCTTGTGTGCGTGTGGCGCGTGTGGTGCGTGCGGTACCTGGCTGTCGGCTTCGCACAGGTGCTTAGGCAAACGGCAAACAGCGTGACTGAACGGAAATTGTGGTAGCGTGAATGGTGCGCCATGGTCAGCGTGGCTCGAGGCCTGCTCGTCGAGTACTCGCAGCAGCGGCAGTTCGGTCCCGTCCTCGAGTGGAAGAGGCACCACCTGCATATGTTTGTGCGGTTGGCTGCACCATCAGATCACCACGAAGACGCGCGTTAGCTAGAGTCCTCCGGTATGCGCAGTGTGACGGCACCACTGTACCTTGGTCCCGCGTTGGCGCCACAGTTGTAAAATCCAAATCCCCTCACGTTGTCCACGCTTCGCCAGAAGACCTCGAAGTCGCGCTCGTTGAGTGGGTCAGTTTGTGGCTGCATTGTGGCGGTGATGACAACCACGATGAGTTTGCAGGCCATCTAGGAGCATCACGACGTGGTGTGACAGCAAGACAACAAGCAGGTCGCACCTGAAAATCGGTGGTGACGATGAGCGCGTGGTTGGGCAACACGTTGAACTTGTTGAGCACGAGGACATGCTTCGATTGGGGCGAGTGCGCTGGCCCAACGCTAAAGTCCCACTCGACGAACAGATCCTCTTCATAGGGCGGCACGAACGGATCTCGCTTTCTGTCGCAAGGAGGACAGCGCAATCAGCAAAGCGTACGAGGAGCTGCTTCGGTTAGTGCAAGAACCATGTATCTGGAGGCAGGGCACCTCAGGTTATCCGAGAGCACATCGGGCTTGTTGTACACTCCTCCCTCCGTCTTGATCCTCACGGGGAACTGCCATGGCGCGGTAAAGGTCTGTCGGGTGGCTTGCAAGCTTTGAATCTGTGGTGCAGGAAAGCCGTACCAGGAGAGGCTTCCCTCGCTCGTCGTTCGGTGCGTCGTTGTCCTTGATGAGTTGGCATCGCGTGGGTATGGTCTGCAGGGCTCCAGATCTTTGGGCGTGTAGAGACTTTTCCTCGATGCAATGGAGCAGCGAAGATGAAGAAAATGAAGAGGGGAGGGAGCTCGTGCTGAGCGGCAACGACGACGCCACGGGGGGAGCTAGGGTAGAATGCGGCGCGGCAGGAAGGAGAGCCGAAGAGGGGGTGAGTGCAAACGTGGAAACGCTCATTTTTTAAAGAAAATGAAGATGGCGCAGCAAAAAGTGTAGCAAACTGTGTAGGTGGTGTAATAGATGGAGATCTACCAAGAGCTGAAGCTAGTTGAGGCGTCGTGACGCCGCGGAGGCCAGCCACCGGTGCCCTCTTCATCTCCTCGGTGGTGTCGTTCATTTCTTTTTCATTTCTTTTTTCCTTCGCATCCTGGTGGCTTTTCGTCTTCGTCTCCGTCGTTCCCCGGCACAACATGTTGCTTCTTGGCAACACCACCTCATGGGCTCGGGTGTCGGGTGTACTTCGAGAGCACGTCCGCCATTCTGTAAGTCATCCACTGGAGTGAGCAAGCTGGGCAGCGCTTTCCTTTGCAGAAGGAGAGCGTGAGCACGAACCTGTGGCGGTTCAGCTTCTGGGCTATGCACAGGAGGTTGGCCTCGCCGAGGACGGACACGTTTGGGTCAGCTCCACACTGCAGCAGAGTCTCGGCCACCTCGACGTTGTCCTTGGCCACTGTGGCAGCACGGAGAGAAAAGGGAAGGTCAGGTACCAAGTGAGCCAGCGAGAGAGATCGTGGGTTGAGAGTACCTGCGTGGGCAAGAGGCGTGAGGTTGGCCCTGATGCTGGTGCAGTTGATGTCGGCCCCTTTGTCCAGAAGCAGCTCGCAGACCTTCTTGCCGTCGGGTCCACCGACAATCCTCTTCGATTTGAAGATGGACCAGCAGACGTTGGCTGCCCCGAGCGACTCCTCGTCCACGCCTTGAAGAGTGGCGAAGAACGTGTGAACGAGATGGTTCGAAAGATAGTCAATGTTAAAGTTGCTATGTGTGCCATCTCGAGGGAGGTGCGCACCTGCGAGCAGCATCTCGAAGGTGGCGTAGTCGAAGGATTTGCCCTTGATGTAGGTACAGAGCGAAGCGATGTCTCCCGTCACCCCGCCATGTGCGAGGAGGTGTACGATCACGTCGTTCCTGCTCTCCTTAGCCGCTGAGAGCAAGGCGTTTTGCTTTTCACTGTGGCAATGTCGGGCCAGATCAGGCAATCTCTCTCTCTCTCTCTCTCTCTCGCACACACCCACCACGCAACACAATACGAGACCAAAGATCTAAGGGGTACCTTTCGTTCAGTTCGTCCTGAAGTCGGGACAGCAGGAGGGAGACGACATTGAGGTGTCCCCTCTTAGCAGCCATACACAAGGGGCTGACGCCCTCCAGGTCGACAGATACGCCCCAGCGCCCGATGAACTCGTTTTGGGAGGCGACGCACATCACCTCATGGCGCATGAGACACTCCACGGCCTCTGTCTTGCCAGCCTACAACATGGTAGCAACCGGTCGGTCAGTGGTAGCTGTTTTCTCTCCGTGACGGAAGCCATTCGTACCCAACACGCGGCGAGAAGTGGTCGGCCGGGGAGGAAGTTGGCGAAGCTCCAGCGCTCCGAGAGAGCGCCATTCGCGATCAGCAGCTCCATCAGCTCGACATTGCCGTGCTCGGCCGCTTCCACGATGGCCTCGCGCTTGACTCCCAGGTACCCGCATTGTACTGGTGCCGCTCCGTACGCCAACAGCACCTGACACGTCGCACCAAATCAGGGCCAACACCGACCTGTGGTGTGTGTGTGTGTGTGGCTATAGACCATACCCGAGCGGTGGGCACGGAGTTGGCCCAGCAGGCAGCTTCCAGGCCACGGCAGAGCATGCGGAGCAGCTGGCCCTCCTCGCTGTCCTCATCCTCTGGCAGCGACGAGGTGAGCGCCGATCGCTCGCGTCGCAGTGCGGCATATCGGTCGAGCATGTCGTCAAGCAGACGCGCCACCAGCTGGTGGCAACCCAGCCGCGCGGCCCACACCAGTTTGGCTTCATCACTGCGCTGGTGCTCCACCTTGTGCGTCTTCCACAACAGGGCCTGCCGCCACTCATCTCGTGCAAATCGTGGGAAAGCTGCTAAGTCGATGATCTTCTCCTCGCGCCGTTCACGAAGATCATCTTCGTCCTCGAGATCATCATCATCACTTTGATCGAAGTCGTCATTCTCACCCTCGCCATCGCCGTTGAAGTAGGAAGAGGAGGACGGGTCGGGACCTACGGGCTGCAGCGGCCCGCCCACAAAGGCCTCGTGGTAGCGGCGCCACAGCGTGGGGGTGGTGAAGATGCCGTGGAAGCGACGGCAGGCCAGCATAACCCCGCCTGCCTGTGCTGGGTGCAAGAAGCTGAAAACCTCCAGCCATAGCTCATCAGGCAACAGCTGCGCTCCATCTCCACCGAGCTCCATCGGAAGTGAACAAATGCAGAGAAAAGAAATTAAAAAAATGATTTGAAGTAAAGCCAAGTGCCACAGCTAAGTAAGATGTCCAGCGATGGCAGTGTGGACCTCAAGGAGTCCTTTCTGCGCCTGCAGCCCCTGTGCTCACGTCTGACCACTGCTGCCAGCGGAAGCGCAGAACCGGCTCAAATCGCTGCTGCCATTGAAGATTTGAGCCGAGTTGTGCCCACTCTCCCTCCATTTGGCCTGCACCGATGTCTCGACTACCTCTTCATGCCTCTCCTCGGCCTGTTGCGCAACGGCGATGACGTCAAGCTAGCTTCTACCCAAATGGAGGGCATCTTGGGCGTGATTGAGGCTGCACTCGAGCGCTGCGGCCCTGTGATGGAGATGCAAGGAGAGATCACCTTCTTGAGTCCTCGATTCCTTCAGCTCTTCCACACCCTTGTGGAAATCCTGTCGCCACCGCCGTCACCGCCAGCTCCAGCCGCCTCGCCAAGGTCGTCTTCGACCTCCGCTTCGCCCAGCGCTGTGGTGCTACACAAGACCAAAGCAGCAAGGCCACACGAAGACCTCAAGCTGCGTGCCGTTCAGTGCCTGTGTGCGCTGCTTCGCACTCGGTCCTCTACTGCGGTGACATCAGGTACACACACTCCACCTTCTCTCACGTACACGCTCAGGGTTTGGGCCTTGGCCCCGACCGGTCCGGTGCATTCATCGTTCATCCGTGTGTTGGGGTTGCAGACCAACCACCGTTCATCGCCTCCAAGTCCTCGCTCGCCCTCTCGGCCTATGGGATCTCTCTGTTGATGGACGAAGCCACAACGGCTGTGAATCGCGACCTACGCGGTACACCCACCCACCCCCCAAGGCCCGTTTGTGTGTGCGTAAAGAGTGGCTAACCGGGGTGCTCGCAGTGGCGTCTCTCGAGGCGTTATCGTTCCTGTGCGCACGACTCGGATCATACAAGTCAGGTTGAGGGTTTGCTCTTAGCTCTGTCATTTGCCAGTGGTCTCAGCGAGCTTACATGTTCGCTC
Source organism: Acanthamoeba triangularis (assembly GCA_902749335.1). Taxonomy (NCBI): domain Eukaryota; phylum Discosea; order Longamoebia; family Acanthamoebidae; genus Acanthamoeba; species Acanthamoeba triangularis. The sequence goes on from CACVKS010001547.1 coordinate 5,676, forward strand.
TCACAGGGGAAGCTGTGGCCTTTGTGTTACCTGGCCTGGTGAGCGCCTTGGGCAAGGTCATGCTGGGCGACTTCAAACAAGGTGCGCCCGCTTGCACTGATGAATGGAATCACGTCCGTGCTGTGACTCTAATGCGCTGCTGGTACTTTCCTATAGGCCACCGTGTCGTGGAGGCTGCAGTGGATCTGTGCGCTGAGGTCGTGAGCGTTGTGATGAGCGACGAGAGCAATCGCCCTCTCATCAGCGCAAACGCCTCTCCGCAAGAACCCACCGCACACCCCTCCGCAGATCAAGTCAGTTCTCTCTTAAGCTCGCTTGCTGAAGGTGCCAAGAAAGGTTGGTCTCCGCCTGGTCTTATTCACCCAATACTTGAACGGTTTCGTATTGATGCGTGGAGATTGTTGGCGCAGGCAACGACGTCAAGCGGAAGGCGAAGGAGACAGAGGCGGGGGCGCCACCCAAGGCACAGGCCGAACCCGGCCCAGCGGAACCATTCACCCTCGCTCGAGATCTCGAGTGGCTGCAAAAGACGACTTCAAACCTCCGCGGTTTGTTTGCCGACGTTTTCAGCGTGTCGAAGACCATGCTCCAGCAACATTGGTACGCCCATGACCACGACAACATTTCGAGTGAAAGTATTGTTGTTGAGCACTTGTGTCCTTGTGTGCATAGGCGCGTGCGCCAAAGCCTGGCGCGATGTGCAGGTCGCCTGCTGCTCAACTGTCGGATCACACTCGACTCCTGCGCGAATTTCTTCCTGTCCACACTGGTCTTCCTTGCCAAGGATGACTTCAACGAGGTCTCTACGATGGCTCAAGAGGCAATCAAGGTTAGACCAGCTACCGCTTGCCTGCACGAGGGTGCCCGGACCTCAAGTTACTGACCACCCTGAAACAATTCCTCAGATGATCAACCAAACACAAGGGGATCGGGTCTACGCCTACCTGAGCGACAACATGCACGAGGGCCTTTTGGCCGCGCTCCCACGACACATGCGTGACGCAGACGAGAGCGCGAAACTGGCCGCCATCCGACTGCTCTTCAACCACATGTATCGAGCCATCTTCTTGTTGGCCTCGTTTTCGTTTTCGCTAAGTCATAGGGCACGCCTAGGTATTTGCTCGAGGACAAGCTGAGCCCGCTCCTCGCATCGTCATCATTCCTTGGACGGCTGTCGATCGCACTACTTCAGATTTTGGGTACCAGCACAACCCCGGTAGCACCCCCCCCCCATCACTGACGATAGTGTGTGGCAGAATTCGATTCGTACGATGTACAGACACACTCTGGGTCAGGTTTTCAGCGCCAGTTGGTGTACCTGGAGCAGTCGAGCCATCGATTGCTCGGTGGTCCGGCAGAGAGCAGTGAAGCGGAAGAGGGAGTCACTAACCTCTATCCCAAGCGAACCTTCCGCTACTTCAGGTACCCCGTCTGAAACGTTGCCACTGTGTGTGTGTGTGTGTGTGTGTTCGTGTGTGTCGTGTGCGTTGTGATTCATGGCGGGAATGTGGGCACGCGGCTACGTGGCATACAGGAGCGAAGCCGTGGAGAATGTCATGAAGATGATATGCCTGTACCTCGGCCGGTACGGCGACCTACATTCGCTCCTGGATCACTTCTTCCCGGTCCGCTTCCCCTCTTCATTGGCCATTCCCAAGCGCGAGCCTCAATGCGCGCATTTCAGGTTGTCCACGACCCCAGAAACAAGCCGTTCCGCAGTCAAGCCTTCTATATCATCAACAACCTCCTTCTAGGTGCGCTCGTTTCTCCACGACGTGCTGTTGCCATTGCTGACTGAATACCTTCCAACGTGCAGGCGCCGTCGGCGTCGGCGTACCTAGTGCCGGTGCGAGCAGCGCCAACGATATCACTCAAGAGGTAGAGCTCGTGTTGGAGGAGTATTTGGACGAGTCGCTCTGGGTACTACCCTCCGCGAACGCACCGTCCTCCACGACCGTACAGAGGTTCGTCCCGCCCAATGCAGTCTTGTGCGATGTGGGTATTGTAACTACCTTCAAGGTGTAACGTATCTCTCTCGCACCGCAGTGTCAACGTGCTCAACGAGAATGCGATTAGCATGAGCCTGCTGCTCGAGGGTATTGGCAACTGCGCACAGGTGGGCCTTAACCCCTCTTCTCACGATTAGGAGAGGAGACTGATGACATTTCGATAGGTGATGGGACGAAGCTTCGACCAGCATCTCATGACCGTGCTTCACCCGCTCCTCGAAAAGCTTGGCGATGCGAACGGTACTATCGGGATCTGTTCGCTGTAGTAATGTCTGGTGCCCATCGTGACCCACGGACATGTTTTCCTTCTTCTGGGCACTGGTGCAGGTTTGGTGAGCCGATCGGCCTATGCAACCCTGCAGCGCATTTGCCACTACTGTACGTGGGGGCTGTGTGTCGGTAGTGCGATCCTCCCAACTAGTATCATGTGCTCACGTGTTGTTCTGCTGTCAAAACAGGCGAGTACACGTCGCTGCCGCAGCTCATTGCCAAGAACACGGACTACCTGATCGACTCGATATCCATGCGCATGAAGCACCTGGGCCTCTATCCCAACACCCCGCAGGTGCTTCACGCCATTCTCGAATATGGCATACTGAAGGCCGCGACACCTACGGCACTCGAGCGACGGGCGCCGCTGGAGGAAGGCGCCGCTGGTCAGAGCATCGATGACATCGTGTGGCTGCTCGATGATACCATCCAATCCGTTTTCAACGGTACTGCTCACCACCTCAAGAGCGTTAGAGGGACGTGTACTACAGCCTCCGCACTGACTTCACAACTTGCCGAAAAGGCCTCGATGAACACAACGTCGAGTACACCCTCACCTTCTGTCGAATATTGGAGGCCATCGTGGGGGTGCTGGCGCGCAAGTACGAACGCGAGGGGTGGTCGACGACGCTGGCAGCCGATGCCGACCCTCTGATGAGCCTTCTCCGAGATGAGACGAAGGAACGCGAGCCCGAACAGAATGGCGCCCCCGAAGAACCGGTCGTTGGTCCAGCCGCAAGTCAAGACGTCGGGCAAGGCGAGCCGAAGAAGAGTGAAGCAGAGAGGATGGCCGAGATCGAGAAGTACTTCAGCGACTATCACGCAAAGAAGCAGGAGGAAGAACACAACCACGACGACCATGATGATGATGAAGCCGCCGACGACAATAGTACGGAAGACGGCGCCGAGGTGGATCCACTGCGCTCCAAGAGCCGACAGAAGGAGCTGGACACGGTGGTGAGAATGCTCGAACGCTGCCAGCACTTCGTGTCGTCGCGTCGGCGCGAGGTGCGGCTCTCCATCCTCGAGATCATCACGCGCAGCATGACCGTGCTCTCGGCCGACCGCAAGCGACTCCTGCCGGCCGTCCACCTGATCTGGCGGCCGCTGACAACCAAGTTCGCCGAGCGCGACCGCGTGCAGGCCATCAAGTCGTGGGAGGTCGTCACTGCCATCGCCCGGCACGCCGGCGACTTCGTGTTCCACCGCGTCCGCGAGGACCTGTGGCCCGCCCTGCGCGATCGCGTCATCCCCGTCGACTACGCCGCCCTGCGGCAGGAGATGCGCTCGCTGGGCTCCTTCTCCCCGGCCAGCTCGCTCGTGCTGCGCTCCCAGGTGGCCCTCCTCCACACCCTCGCCGACCTGTGCCGCTGGGTCTTTGCCCGGATGCCCAGCTTCGGCTCGTCCGATAGTGGGCAGGCCCTGGCCGCCGACATATTTGGTGCCGTCCACGTATACCTGGACGACACCCTGCCCGCCACGCTGCGCGACGAGGCCGTCGAGCTAACCAGGCGCCTGGCGTTGCTTGCGCCCCGCGTCTGTGCCCAGCCGGGAGCGCATGAGCCGAAAGGTCCCCTAGCCCAATCTCCACCCGCCACCACCCCATAGTTCGCGCTGCGGTAGTGTTGGCGTCAAGAAAATAATCAAGAAAACGGAAAGAAAATCCGGATATTGAAAAAAAATGGAGTTGAGGTGTATTTTTTTAACATTTTGTTAAATTCGGATGCGATGAGATGGCGGAGGGAGACGAGCAAAAGAAGTTCGAAATCACCCTGTACATAAGCATAGCATGTGGTCTTGCTTCCTTTACCATCTTCTGCCTCATCTATCGCCGATCTCTATTCTACTGGTATCTTCGCGCCCCCCCCCACAACAACAACCTGGTGAAACCCCACACACCTCACGCGGCCTGCATCGTGGCGGTTTGGGTGCACAGGTGCTCCTTTCCTTTTGGAAATCTTTGGTGGCCTGGATTCCCCAAGCCTTCGTGTACATCATCTCCCCACCCGCCCTCTTGTGACATCATCCAGCTCCTCTCCTCTCCTTGCAGTCCATCTCTTTATAATGATGATTCGCGCCGTAGATCTGGGACTTCGCTCTTTGCCTCCGTCGTCTTCGTTTTTTTTGTGGTGTGCGACTGTTGACCTGTGTCCCCCCCCCGGGCGACTGCTGCAGCTATTCGGACAAGAGGATATGGAAGGAGAAGGGAGCTGACGCGATCATGCACATCCGCTTCCTGCGCATCTGCCTCCTGTTGTGCGGAATGATGGCTCTCTTCGGCAGCGCTGTCATCATCCCCATCAACATCCATGGTACCTCAACCTCACTCACATCGACGACACGCACACGCATCACCGCACACACATCACCGCACACACATCACCGCACACGCATCACCGCACACGAGGCAGTTCTTTGTTAATGCGATGACGGTCTAGGTACGACGACTGAGACGCTGCCGGATATGGGCTACCTGACCATCTCCAACATCGACGGTACCGACACGAAGCTGATCGCCCACGTGCTCTTTACCTACTTCTACTCGTTCGTGTCCTACTTCATCATCTGGTTCTACTACCGCAAGTACACCGACCTCCGCAAGAAGTACCTCAACAAGAACGAGGTCAAGGGGTACTCGATCATCCTCCGCAACCTGCCCGCGCGCCTGCGCGACAACCAGAGCCTTCGGCAGTGGTTCGAGGATCATTTCGACGGCGTAAAAGTGATCAGCGTGCGGCTTGTCTGGCAGGACAAGAAGCTTCGGTACCTTCTACCCACTTGCGTGTGCGGTGTGTGCGGTGTGTGCGGTGACGCGTGTGTGCGGTGATGCGTGTCATTGACTGGGATTGGGCGCACTCTTTAGGAGGTTGAGAAAGAAGCGCGTTCGGTACCTAAATAAGCTGGAGATGGCGGAGCAAGACCTGGAGGAGTTCGACAAGTTCAAGCGGCAGTGGAACAACAAGCTCACCGAGCTCAAGCGGAAGCGCGAACTGCGCGAATGGGAGAACTCGCGCGACCACACCCACGTCATGGAAGTCCACCACCCGCAGTCGCCCAAGCAAGGCAAGACCGACAGCGGCGGCAGCAACAGCAGCGAGCGGACTCACAACGACAACGACATCTCCGGGGCGATGGCCAGGGGCGAGGGCAAGTACCACAACGGCGAGCTGCTGACGACCAGCGGGTACCTACGGGCCACCATGCGCGAAAGCAACTTCATCCTTACCCTCTCCGGCGGCCGGCTGTCGTACGACACGCTGCCCGACGAGCTGGAGCTGGAGACCAGACCGTCGGCGCATTCAGGCCTCGGAACGGGCGGCGGTGGCGGCGACAAGGGCCGCGACGTTGAGGGTGGCGGCGGCGGGCCGCTCGTCGACCCGGAGGAGAGGCGGCGGCGCAAGTCGTGCTGCTTCTGGTTCCTCTACGAGTGGCGCAAGTGGAAGTGGAAGATGAAGAATCGCACAATCCTCAAGCATTGCATGGGCGACCTCAAGCGCAACAGCGACAACGTGCCCGAGCGGCTGGCGCATCTGATTGACGAAGAGGTCGTTCCCCCAACACCAACGCTTTCTTCTCTCTTTTCTTTTTTTTCTTTTTTTTTCTTTGCTGATGTGTGTGGTGCAACCCTAGATTGCATCGATCAGATACCTCAAGGCTAAGATCGCGAAGCTGACGGCGCGGATCAGCGCGATCCAGGCCAACCCCGAGAAGCACCTCCCCAAGACCGGCGTGGCCTTCATGGTCTTCGACAGCATGGTGGTGCCGCGCATGACGATCCAGCCCTTCGTCGCGCCCCACGAGATGATTATCTCCGCTGCGCCCGAACCCAACGATGTCTCGTGGAAGACGCTCCACCCGCCCTACTGGCGCCTGCTACTCACCCGCACGGTGGTCATCGTGGGCCTCACCCTCTTGGCCATCGCGTGGGCCTTTCCCGCATTCATTTTTGCCAGTACGTGCCAAGCTTGGAATGCTTGGAATGCTCATCATTCCTTACCACTGAATGCGTTGCTAACGACACCGCCACCGACGCCGCACCACGTTTGGCCCAGGTTTGGCCAATTTGCAGTCGCTGAGCGAGGTCGACGGCTTCGGGTGGATCAAGACGGGCATCAGCGACCACCTGTCGGACTACGCCGTATCGGTGGTCGAGGGCTTCGCTCCGGCCATCTTCCTCGTTCTGTCGCTCGTGATCGCCAAGCACGTCATCCGCTGGATCATTTATCGGTCGTACGAGTACGCACCGCCAAATTCCCCACGTGTCGCACAGCGTCATACTCGTCGCCCTGACTGTGTCGTGTGTGGTGTCAGGTGGGCCAAATCCACGGTGGAGTGGAAGACGATGACGACCTACTGGTCCTTCCTGATCATTCACGTCGTGTTCGTCTCCACCTTTGGCGGCACGCTTTCTAAGATCCTCTCGGAGTTCATTGACAACCCCAGGTCCCTTTCTCCCCCACACTTGACTTGGAGGCTGGTGGTAGTAGTGATGCCTCTATGATGGCTGCTGACCTCTTATTTATTTGGATTCCTTCCAGAAACCTGATCTCGCTGTTGGCGCAGGCCCTGCCGCAGAATTCGACATTCTTCATCAACTACATCCTCGTGGTCACCTTCTGCATCACGCCCCTCACGCTCTTCCGCACTCGGCAAATTCTGCAGCAGTTCGTGTGGTATGTGCTCATGCGGCCTTCGACCGTTCGACAGGTACACCCGCCTTTTTACGTAATTGATTTATTTTTTATTTATTTATATTTTCTATTTTGCTTCTTTATTATTCTTGCATTCTTTTTTTCTTTTTGACGAATATAATAATGAATTGCTTTTACTTTTCTTAATACGTGGTTCGCTGTGCAGAAAGCCAAAGTGTGGCAGTACCCGACCTTCGACTACGCGGGCAGCGTGGCGCAGGGGCTGCTCATCTACACGGTCACCCTTGTCTACAGCCTCATGGTGCGAATCGAGCCGTCTTGTGTCATAATTACTTCCAAAGTCGACTCACCACCTCTGGTTCGCTCGCAGGCGCCACTGATCAGCGTGTTCGGGCTGTGCTACTTCATCGTGGTCTACCTGGTCGATCGCTACCAGATCATCTACACCACCCGCACCTCGTGGCAGGGTACGCTGGGGGCGTCCCACCGCATATATCACCAACCACTCAACCCCCCTTCACTGTCTGTCTGTCTGACCCTCTGCTCCGCCTGTGGTCGGGTGCCTGCA
>CACVKS010001556.1:0-10824 GCA_902749335.1 Acanthamoeba triangularis
CGCTCACTCCCCCCCCACCACACCCCTGTTAACTTCCTCGTCAATCGAAGTCGCTCACTCCCCCCCCACCACACCCCTGTTAACTTCCTCGTCAATCGAAGTGGTAGCTTTTTTTTATTTTAATAATTGATTTATCTGTTGTAGGAGCGTTTGCCTATGTATGAGGCGGACGGAACGACCCTGAAGGTGGACAATGAGACCTTCACGCGGACGCGCGAGGGCAGGGCGGCGTGCGAGGCTGCCATCGCCTTCCTTCGTAGCCAACCGGCCAACACCCTGCCCGAGGTGGTGCCTTCCTACGGCATGTCCCTCGCCGCGCGCGACGCTGTCGCCACGCAGGGAGCCAGCGGGTACCTTTCCCACACTCTTGCGATTGAATGTCGCTGCGCATTCCTGATCATATGCCACGCCCCAGGACTGTGGGCAACGTGACGGCCGACGGCAAGGAGCTGCCCACGTCGCTGGACCTCATGGACGACCGCGGCTACGTGACTGGTAATTCGGCCGAGGTGTGCGGCTACGGTGGACGCAATGGTCGAGCGATGGTGTTCTCCTTCATCATCGGCGACGGCGACCAGTCACGCACCTACCGCCGCGTGCTCCTCGACCCCCGCTGGGGTGCGATCGGCATTGGTGCTGGCGAGCACAAGTCTGACTACAAGGTGCGCCACCCTTGGGTGCACCGCATCGGCTTGCGTGTACCTTACATTCTTGGCTTTTGGTCTGCTGCAGGTGATGGCCGTGCTCAACTTTGCTGAGAAGTACCGTGACAGGGCTTAGACAGCTGCCCACTTTCAAGTGTAGTCTGCTGCTTGTACTCACTACCACACCATGCTTTGTACAAACAATTGCCTGTTCTTCAGCCGTTTTCTTTCCTCTTCCAATTCTCAGTGCTTGCACCCTCACAATGTCCTCATTCCTGAGCTGCAAGGCAAGCCTTCATGTGTCTCGCTTCCGTGTGGCCACCCTGCTGAGTGCCCTGCACGGCGTGCAAACTGGGCGAGAAGCACACGGCCGCGGCGTTGGGAAAAGTCTTTTTTTTTTAAAAAAAAAAAGGCTAATTCAGAGAACGGCACAGCTTCACTTCAAGACCATGTAGTGCTACCCGCTGGGGCAACATGAGCAGACTCCCCGACACGCAACAAACACATAACTCCACGAAGCCCAGAGCAATCTAGAAACTCGAGTTGGTGGCTGCACTTTGCCAAACACGCCCCCCCCCCCAAACGACATGGGAAAGATTGGAACGCCGAGGGCGCAACAACAGGAGGCGTCTGCCGTGGAATGGTGGGACCTGCCTCTCTCGCGCAAGGTCGCCCACTTCGAGATGCTCATCGATGCGCTCTCTGCCGCCGCGGCCGCTGTCACCGAACGGCCATCATTCGCATCGCTCATGGGCGGCCGCCGACGTAGAGGCCCGCGACGACGTAGAGGCCACCAGCAGCAACTTCATAATCTGCAGAGCAGCGAGCAGCGCCAGGGTAATACTACCAGCCAGGACTGGGGCTCGCTCATGGAAGAGGAAGAGAGGAAGAAGAAGCGAACGAGGCGGAGGCGGGGCAAGTGGGCCAAGGTGGACCCCACCCAGTGGCCCTTCGACATGAAGGTGGCCCACTTCACCGACCTGGCCCAGGGCCAGCGCCTCAAGCACGCCGTCGAGGAGGCCTGGCTCGAGGAGGCGCGCAGGCGACGTCGCAACGCCGCCGCCGGCAACGGTGGCCAGCGTCGTTCTACGAGATGCCCATCGACATCGAGCAGCGACCCGACGGCAGCCACATCCACCTCCAGCTCGGCCTTGGGCTCTTCGTCTTCGTCTTCATCTTCGTCCGAGAGCGACGCGGTGAGCGAAGCCGCGGAGCCGATTGTACATACGACACAGGCCAACGTTGAAGGTAATGAGGTGGAAGCGGAAGCGGAAGTGGAGGAAGAGGAGGTGCAGGTGGGAAGTGAATACGTGGGCGAGGTGCTCCGACGATCGAACGAGATGAAGAAGGAGCGTAGGAAGCGACGGAACGCCAAGATGAGGCGAGAGAGGGAAAAGGAACTGAGCAAGAAGAGCGAACAGAAGAAGAACGACGATGGTAACCAGAACACGAAGAAGAACGACGATGGCGGAGCGCGCAAGTCAACAGCGGCGAAGTGGGAAGAGACCAGGGGCCGTGTGCGCCGCGAGATCTCCAAGCTATGGACCACCAAGCACGTCAAGCGCGGCCTCGTCCGATTCGAGCGCCACCTCGCCGACCGAGAGGTTCTCGGCAAGGGTACTGCGACGCGCCATCCCTATGTGTGGTGTAGTGTGTAATGCACTGCTAACGAGTTTCCGTCGCACAGAGTGTCTCGACTGGCTGCGACGGCAGTGCTGCAGCAGCGCGGTGAGCGGCGCCGAGGCCGAGCGGCTGCTGCTGCCCTTCTTCTCGCACACCGCCACCGCTCTCGGCGACTCGACTACGCTCGTGGTGGTTGGCGGGAAGGACGCGACGGGCCGGGGCACAGCTGCCGTGCGTCTGCTCGACACCGCGACCATGGAGTGGTCCCTGCCGCGCGCCACCGGTCCCGCACCGGCGTGCCTCTTTGGCCACGCCGCGTGCCGCGTGGGCCGCTCCCTCTACCTCGTTGGCGGGTATGACCAAAACGGCCTCTCGGCCAACGTCTATCGACTCGACCTGGAAAGCGAGAGTACGTTTCTTCTTGAACTAGCGCATTGCAGGGAAACGCGTGTTGACACTGCGCGCTTCGAATTCTCATGTTCGCAGGTGAGGTGCGGTGGTCGATCTGTCGGTTTGACGCTGCGCCGGGCGAGGTGGTCGAGGGCAAGGCGCCCTTTGTGCGGGTCGGTCATACGTTGGCCCGATACGGCAACAATCTGCTCCTCTTTGGCGGGCACAATGGCAAGCAGTGGAGCAACGACCTATTTGTCTTCGACATCGGTACCGCCCAACACACATGTGTGCTCGCTTATGTTGATTCTATCAGCTCACTCTCGATCCTTTCTCACAGACTGCATGACCTGGTCCACGAGGCCTACGCAGGGCGTTCCTCCGTCTCCTCGTGGCTTCCACACTGCCACGATCGGTACGCGACCCCAGTTGCACCGCCCAAACCCGCGATCTTGGGCTCACTCGCGTTCCTTTCACTCCTCTACCGACAGTTGGTTCGAGTTTGGTTGTGTTTGGCGGTACAAGCCTGAAGCACACGTTCAGCGACACGCACGTGCTCGACCTGGAGGCGCGGGTCTGGTCGGCGGTCATCCCGCAGCCCGGCTTCTGCCCGCCGGCACGCCACAGCCACGCCTCGGCTCGCGCGGGACCAGCCGTGTTCATCGTTGGCGGTAGGGCCACGAGCGGCGTGGTCCATGACTGCTGGTCGTTCGATGTCGACACCAAGCGATGGACCCGCATGAAGGAAAACAACGAGGGCGTGCTCGGGTTGAGCAGCCACACGCTCACGCGGCTGGGCTCGATGCTGGTCGTGGTGGGTGGGAAGGGCGCGACCGCGCTGTCGAGCGATGTATGGATGGCCTCGACCGTGCGGCTTCCGCTCAAGGCCCATCTCATCGACTACGAGGAGCTCGAACTCGCCGAGGAGGTCGGTCGTGGCAGCTTCGCCAAGGTGCTCCGTGCCACTCTGCGAGGCGTCCCGTGCGCAGTGAAGAAGCTGCGCAAGGAGGCCCGACGAGACGACGAGAACGAGCTCAAGCACTTCAAGCAAGAGGTCCGCTTACTCAAGTACGCCACCACCACACCTCCGTTTCCTGCCCCTTCGTTTCTGGTCTAACCGACTACTCCAACAATAACAGTAAGCTGGACCACGCCAATGTGGTGAAGATGATCGGAGTGTGCACCAAGCCGCGGTGTATCGTGACCGAGTTCATGGCCGGCGGGAGCCTGTTCGATCACGTCCGCCAGCAGGGCGGCTTGCTGGGCGACGAACCTCGCCTCACCTCCATCGCTCTCGACATCGCCAGAGGCGGCCGATATCTCCACCAGCAGAAGGTCATCCACCGCGACATCAAGAGCCACAATATTTTGCTCGACGAGCACGGGAATGCTAAGATCGCCGACCTGGGCGTGTCGCGCATTACCACGGAGACCGCAACCATGACGTGCGTGGGTAGTGCGCAGTGGACCGCCCCCGAGATCCTGCGACACCAGCCGTACGACCAGGCCGTCGACGTGTACAGCTACGGCATCGTGCTCTGGGAGCTGCTCAGCGGCCGCCAGCCCTACGCGCACCTCAGCCGCCTCGAAGCTGCCGTGGCGGTGGCCTCCACCCAGCTTCGGCCGGAGATTCCCGACCACTGGCCGGCCCGGTGGGTGCAGCTGATGCAGTCCTGCTGGCACGAGTCTCCGCAGGCCCGCCCCACCTTCGCCCAGGTCGTGGCCCACATCGAGTCCTTCTGACCTGGTGCCTTTAGCGATCGTGTACCATAACTACTGTACCATAAAGCCCACGCCCACACGCACCCGTGTCGTGTGCCATTGCTGGCCGCACGTTCCTTGCCGCTGGGTCCTGTGCCTTGTAGTGGTCCCACCAGCCCAACCGCCACTTTGTCTCATCGGCCCCAAACCTCAAGCGAAGTCGCTGTTATTCAAAATATGCACACAGTAAATTGTAGGCTTGGGGTGAACATTCCAAGCCTAGTCGAGGAATGCCAGCGAGTTGCCTGTCCGGGCAACTCCGCCGCTGAGGGAGAAGGCCGGCCCACGACGCCCGTGTTCTTTGCTTCGATCTCGCGACCGCACAGCACCCAATTCCATCTCATTCTGAATTACATAATGTCGGGTTCTGGCAAGGAAGTGTTGGTTCTTGGTGCCGGCATGGTGGTGCGCCCGCTCGTGCCCTACCTCACCCAGCACGGCTACCGCGTCGTCGTCGCCTCCAGGACGCTGGCCAAGGCGCAGCAGATCGTGGCGGGCATCTCGGGCGCCAAGGCCGTCGAATGCGACGTCGAGACTGACGAGGGCAAGGCCATCCTTGAGACCCTCCTGCCCTCTGCCGATGCCGTCGTGTCACTCCTGCCCTACCTCCTGCACCCGCTCCTCGCCAAGAGGGCTCTTGCCCACAACAAGCACTTCTTCACCACCTCCTACGTCAGGTACATATGTAATACCTTCATCATTTATTACTCTTTGATTGGGAAGATCTTCTACGCGTGAGTCGATTTCTCCGATTATCACTGCCGCTCCACTGGTTGATTTGTTGCTCACTACTCTTTCTCTTCGCACTTTCATCAAGCCCGGCGATGAGGGAGCTCGATGAGGAGGCCAAGTCCAAGAACCTTGTCTTCATCAACGAGTGCGGCGTCGACCCTGGCACTGACCACATGAGGTATGCTTCCGCTTCTTTCCTTTCGTCGAGGCGGACGTCTCCATGCCGCAGGTGTGCCGCAGGCCCACCGAGGTCCTCTCTAGTGCCATGGCTGACTCTCCACTTGTACCGCTTCTCCCTAGCGCCATGCAGATCATCGATGACGTCAAGTCCAAGGGTGGCAAGATCCTCTCTTTCACCTCCTACTGCGGTGGCCTCCCGGCGCCCGACAGCAACAACAACCCTCTCGGCTACAAGTTCAGCTGGTCCGCCCGCGGCGTGCTGCTCGCCTCCACCAACAACGCCATCTTCCTCCAGGACGGTACACTACATTCCCCACGCTCTCTTCAGCTTCAGCCACAAAAGTCAAGAGCTATTGACGCTGACGTTGCGGTTGCTCAGGCGAGAAGAAGGAGATTCAGGGCAAGGACCTGTTCGACAGCTTCCACCTGGACTACATCCCCGAGCTCAGCTCCGAGTTCGAGACCTATCCCAACCGTAACTCGCTCCAGTACATCGACGTCTACGGCATCTCCACGACCCAGACCATGATCCGTGGCACCTACAGGAACAAGGGTACGCGACACAGTGCGCGCTGCGGTGGCACCAGTGTCCACTCGAGCCAGGCCCTGACCATTTCGCATTTGTCGTGTATCGCGTGTCGTGTGCAGGTTGGTGCCCCACCGTGAAGAAGCTCGGCGCCGATCTGGGCTTCCTCGACCTGACCGAGCGCAACTTCCAGGGCGTGACCTACGCGCAGGCTCTGCGTGAGATGATCAACAGCCAGGTATATATACTATGATGCACGCGTGTAGCCGTCCGCATGGTTTTTAATAGACGATTGCTGTCGACACACAAACAACAGGCGGCCGACAAGGAGGCCCTGAAGAGCGACGTGCGCGCGTTCCTCAAGCTCGACGCCTCCAAGGAGTTCGTGATCTCCACCGCCGATTGGCTCGGTCTGTTCGAGGAGGAGCCCATCCCCGCCAAGGTAAGGCCTCACACGCTTTGCTCCCGTACCTTGAATCGGCCGAGCAAGAACTAACCCGCACGCCCCACATTCACACGCACGCCAGATCAAGACCAGGCTCGATGCTCTGTGCCACAAGATGGAGACTAAGATGCAGTACGCCGCCGGCGAGCGGGACATGCTGCTGATGAAGCACACCTTCATCGCCGAGTACCCCGAGGGCAAGAAGGAGAAGATCACCTGCACGCTCATCGACTACGGCCTCCCCAACGGCGACTCGTCCATGGCCAGGACCGTCTCTCTCCCCGTCGCCATCTCCATCCGCCTCGTGCTCGAGGGTAAGTTCACCACGCCCGGCCTCCAGATCCCCATCATCAAGGAGCTCTACGAGCCCATCCTCCAGGAGCTCGAGGCCCTCGAGCCCTCCATCAAGGTGCGCACAATTTCTCTCTTCTCTCTTCTTGTCGTTGATGAGTGGCAGCTCACGTGGTGTGTGCGTGTGTAGTTCGTCCACCACAGGGAAGCCCTGTAAAGTGCTGTCCGTACACGCAACCGCAGGGTGTGTGCAATAAACAGGTTCGGTCGAGAACTCGGAGAGCGTACTACTGATTCACTGTATATACATTGGGGTGGCATCTGCCTTCAGCGCTCGTCGTCTTCCTCTTCGTCGTCACCTTCATTTCCGTGAAGGCTCTCCTGGTCGCCGTCGCCGCTGGGAGGCGGAGTGGGCAGGGCGAACTTGGCGAGCGGAGCGTAGCGGCCGCCCATGTCGCGCAGCACGTCGGCCCATAACTGCGTCTGCTTGTCGCGGTCGGCCGGATCGACAATGCTCCCGGGCGGCATGCTCGTCGCGCTGAACAGAGGCGGCTCCGGGAAGACCACTTCCGTCCCCTCCGGCTGCGCCACAAACCACGTCCCTGTCGACACACACGCGACACGACCCACGACACCACACGGCACAACACGCAGACCGCGGCACACGGAGAATGTGATGCTGAGTGAAGAAGCGCTTCAAGAAGAGAAGGCGTGTAGGCAGGTAGCTCACCTTCCTGGAGTTCGCTCTCGAGTTGGCCGGGAGTCCAACCGGCGCGGCCGAAGAAGAGCTTCGTGTTGGGATCGCTCCATATGTTCCCCTCCAGCGCGTTCGGCTCCCCTCGCATCCGCGCTGCACCACCTTCCCCCTCCCCCTTTGCTTTGCTCCCCTTCTCCTCCTCTCCCTTCGTCTTCGTCTCCTTCGTCTTCTCCTTTTCCTTCTTCTCCCCTTTCCCTCTTCGCTTGGTCGTCGTGGCGGCTTCGTCGCCGGCGGCGGCGGCGGCGGCGGCGGCCTCGCGGTTCCATTCGAAGAGGGCCATGCTTCGGCCGTGGTAGAGGCCCGGGCGGACCTCTTCGGCGGGCGGGAGCGAGGTCGGCTCGGCCTTGCTGAGCCAGTACAGCTCGGACAGACCCACGGGGCCGCCGTAGAAGGCCTTGAAGTACTTCTTCTCCGGCTCTTTGTCATCCGCTGGCCGCTTGGTTCGCATAAACAATCGGCTCTCTGATTGGTACCACCACCACCCCATCACCATGCAGGCAAAGCTTAACAATACCCACACGCATTACAGCACACGCACACACGCACGGGGTACCTGGTCGGTTGATGACGGCACCGGAGGCGCCGGTGAGTGGAGAGTGGCTGAGCAGGAGGATGACGGTGTGCTGCCAGAAGGGGTCGAGAAGCAGCGGGTGCGGCACCAGCAGCATGCCCGGTTGCACGTCCGCTAGCGAGGCCGCCCGGGCGTAGGGTCGCAGCCGTGATGGTGCAGCTGCTTCAGGGGCCGTCTCGCTGCTGCTGCTGGCATCATCGCCTGGCTTCGTAGTAGATTGAGCCTCAGTTGTTGGTGATGTGGTTGTTGATGGCTCGGCTTGTGGCGTGTCTGCGTGGCAGACAGGCCAGAGTGTTAATGAGCTACAACCCCACTACGTGCAAGAGTCAGGCCTGGCGCGCACCTTTGAGAAGCCCTAGCTGACGACCCAGCGCGATGGCTTCATCGAGTACCTGGATGACCTTGAAGCCGAGGTCCAGTTGCTGCTCCCTCTCCTGATCAAGATGTTAATTCATCCACCAGATTCCTGGAATTGATGAATCGAAAGAAAGGAGGGAGGTGCGTACCTCAGGTGAGGAAGGCAGCGGCTGCCGGAAGCGCTGACGCACTACTTCGAGCACCGTTCGGCGTGACACATCGGGATGGAAGAAGCGCAGCTGCTTTGATCCCAGAAATTCATCATACACTTCGTCCAGCGGCGTTGTGGCTGTTGCCTCCGCTGCGGTCGTGGCGGCATCGTCATCACCCTCACTGCTGGTGGGTTGCGATGGCGTCCTCGCAAGAGGGGCAGTGCGGCGGTAGATGAGTGCGTTGAGCGCGGGTTCGTGCTCAAAGGTGCGCGCCGAGCACGCCAATGCCTTGTACAGCGTGCGCACCAACCTACGCTCACTCCCCTGGCACACAGCACCAGTTGCTGCCTTGGCACTGGATTGCATCTTCTCCCTCTTTAGCACTCGATCAAGTTGTATTGTTTTTTCTTCTTTATATCTTGTACACATTATTTTTTATTTAAATAAAAAAGGAAATAAAAATACAAAAAAGGCTACGCTGCGGCTGTCTGACGCTGTCGGCGCTCCTGGATCTGGGTCAGCAGCTGGTCCCACGTCCTCTTCTCCCCCCGGCAAACTGCCAGCGCGGCCCTGGCGTTCGCCCCGAGCGCTCGCGACATGACGTGCTCTGCGTCGACGCATTCGTCAACCCCGTTATAACCGTGGCCCGCTGAGTACGATTGCGCAGCCGTGTGGAGCGCAAATCAGTGGTCGTACCTGGATAGCTCGCCCGTATCTTCCTCACGTTGCTCTCCAGCAGCCGGAGCGCGGCGAGCTCGTTGCGTCGCGAGACCCGGGACGGCAGTCGCTGCCTGCCCGGCACACTCACGTGCGCCTGCTCCAGCGCGTCCAGCTCCTGCTCGGTGGCCACCACCACCCGGAACGCCGCCAGCAGGTACTCGGGGAACTCCCCCAGCGCTGGCGGCCCCACGAAAAATTGGTCCCGGTCCAGGTCGTGCGCGCTCAGTAGGCTCCTCTTTCGTGGCGACGCGGTCGAGGAGTGGGTCATGGGGAAGACGACGGCGTCGTGCGGGTTGCTATCGAGCACGAATCCGTAGTCCATGAGGAGCTGGGCGTTGCTCATCTGCCTGAACTGCCCGTAGGCGACGAATATCTGTTCGCCCTTCTTGATTGCACCGCTCGCCGAGTAGATCAGATGATTGTCGACAGCATCCACAGCGACCTTGACCTGCTCGGCTTCGGGCGCCATGTTGAACATGTCCGCCTGACGTATATATGTAATATACAATACAGTATATAAATATCAAGATAAATGCAGCAATATGCAGCGGAGAGAGCAAAGGGTGAGTACCCAGGGAACGAGCCCTCTCTTTTCATCATCGACCACGAACGACCGGGACCAGATCACCGAGAGCGCCCACTTCCACGCATCGAGCGAAAACTGCTCCGGCGCGAAGTGCTCGGGGTAGTCCTGCCACCTTGCCCGCATCAGCGAGCGCACAAAGAGTTAGGCTTGCGCCGAGTGCCCCCGCCACGGAGACCAGCACACGACGCACGGTGGAGCGACGAGCCCTCGAGATAGCTCAACTCGTCGTCGGAGAAGAAGAGCGTGGTGGAGAAGGTCGAGGGCAAGATGTCTGCGCAGAGAGTGGTGTGAAGTGGTCAGCGATCTTCTTCGCGCATGCACCGCACGCACCTCACGCCACGGATGACTGGAACCATCATGGCTCCACCTCACGCCTTGCGTCGTGCAGGATGGGTCCCGATCGTACCGATGTAGCGCCGCCAGGGGGAATTGGGGTCGTGCTTGTGGACCAGCAGAAGGAGCGCGTTCTCGTTGGTCACTGACAGCGGGTACTCCTCGCTTGATCGAGAGACGGTAGTGAGCGACGATCGACCGACCGACCGACCGGGCGACCAGGTCCCGGCCGGCAGCGTGGGGGTGGGGGAAAGCGCGCACTCGAGAATTCGGCGTATCTCGGGCGCAGCGGTCGCCAGCAGGGCGTCGGCGCTGTCGACCACGAGCGAAAACGGGACCGAGAGCAGCGTTTCGCCTGCCTGGATCGTGACACGCCACCGTCAACGTATCAACGCACATGCGCAGCACGATCGATCGCGTGTGTGAGTGTGGGGTGGAGGGAGGCACCGTACGGCGATGTCGTGCGCGGCGGCGACGGAACGGCCGAATGGGGGAGGAGTACGGAGCTGCACCCCCGCGTGGCGCCATCCGCCCTGCTCCGCGAACCACGCCTCAAACGCGGCCCAGCGCTGTGCCTCCTCCCCCTCTCCTTCGCCACCAGTCCCCGCCCAGGCTGACGCCGGTGGCCAATTTATACAGGTAAGAGCGGAGAGAGGATAGAGAGAGGTCACCGGTGTAGGGGTACCAGGGGGCTGAAGGAGTAGTAACAGGCCGACGAGAACTGCACAGCAAGCGCGAAGGTCCATCTTGCTCGTT
>CACVKS010001558.1:0-14556 GCA_902749335.1 Acanthamoeba triangularis
AGGTAGGCATGGGGAAGAGCGAAGAAGATTGAAAACGAAAGGGATGGAAGGGGGGGGCGTTACCAACTCAGATGACGGAAAGAGAAGAGATCCGTCGATTGGGCCCTGCAACGGGTCAAGCGTTTCCAAGGGCCTGCCGCAAGGCGAGGYGGTCTCTTTCYTGTAAAAGGGGAAGGATGAAWAGTGGATTTATCAAAAATCCAGTTCCCGTRGCGTCGTTGCGCYTCGTTGYCTCCTCTTGTGTCGAGCCTCCCGTTACGGCSGCCGGCGACCCCGAACTCAAATTTTAGTCGACGCCAAAGAAGAGGGCACYGAAYGAACAAAGTAAAGATGGGTTCTTGCTGAGGGTGTGGTTGTGGGTGTTGTACAACAAGAAGGGGTGGTGCTGTGCACACACGCGCGGGTGTGGGCAGGCTTAGGCCCTYTCTTCCCTCTGGCGCCTCCTCTCCTCCCTCACGCGCTGGCGCTCGGCCTCCTCCCTGGCCCACTCCTCCTCCATCTGCCTCCTCTTCTCCTCCCTGGCCCTGCGCCTCTCCTCGACGCTGTCGCCAGMGCCGCCGCTGGAGGGCTCSGCGGAGGCCTTGAGCTTCTGTCGCTCCTCCTCGAGCTGCTTCTCCCTYTCCGCTCGTCGCTTGGCCCGGGCCGCCTCGAGGTCGTCGGCCGAGCTGTCGCCGCCGCGGCCGCTGCTGCCGCGCGAGCTGGCCCGCTCCTTGGCCTCCTTCTCGCTCCGTTCGCGCTCTCTCTCCTTCTCCTGGGCTTCCTCCTTCTCGCGCGCGACGCGCTCCTCCTCCTTGCGCTTCTCCTCGGCGGCGGTGTCGGTGGTCTCGTTGGTGCTGCTGCCGCGGCCGCGCGCGCTGGTGCTGCCGGAGGCGACAGGCTCGGCGGCGGTACCGCGCCGCTCGCGGAGGGCCTCGCGGATGTTGCGGCTGGTGCGACGCGTGCGGCTGCCGGYGTCGCGATCGCCGCTGAGGYTGAGGCTGTTGCTCTGCTCCTGCTCGGCCTTGAGCTTGCGCTCCTTCTCCTCCTCGGCCTGCTTCATCTTGTCGTCCCACTCGAGGAATCGCTCCTCCTCGAGCTTGCGCTTGTGGTCCCGCTTCTTGCGGATGTCCTCGCGCCTCTTCCGCTCGCGCGCAAACTCCTGGTCCTCCTCGTTCCACCGCTTCTCGATCTCCTCCCTCAGGCGCTTGCGCTCCACCGAGCGCCGCTGGGCCTCCTCCTTCTCGATCTCGTCCTCCTCCTCGACCTGTGCGCGCCTCTCCTCCTTGATGCGCGCCAGCTTCTCGATGTTGCGCTTGGTCTCGGCGATCTGGCGCTCGAGCTCCTCCTTCCTCCTACGCCTCTCCTCCCTCTTCTTGGCCTCGGCCGACGACACAGGCGCGGCGGCGGCCTTGACGGGGCTGGCGCTGGCGGCGCTGGCCCTGGCCTTGGTGTTGGCCTGCTTCTCCTTCTCGATGCGCTCGCGCTCGCGGATATCGCGCTCCTTGCGCTCACGCTCGAGTCGCTCGCGCTCGCGCTCCATCTCCTTCTTCTCCTTCTCGCGCTGGCGCTGGCGCTCGCGTTCGCGCTCCTTCTCGCGCTCCATCTCGAGCAGCTTCCGCTTCTTCTCCTCGATCTCGCGCTCGCGCTGCTTCCTGAACTCCTCCTCGCTCTGGTCGCCCTCGCCGTACGAACGGACGCTGCTGCGCTTCTCTCCGGCGTCGTACGACCTGCTCACGGCCGCGGCCGGGCGCGGTGCTGTCGGTCCCGCGCGGAAGTGCTTGTACATCCTGTGTAGAGGTTACTTGTTAGACTTCACGTCAACGCAAGAATGGCAACAACATGATCATACGAAGATGAAAGATTGGGGAGGGGGGCAAGTAGTACGTGGAGAGGTAGGTCATGATGGAAAAGTGGTCGGGTTGCGGCCCGACGAGTACATCCTCGGGGTCGAGCAGATTGGGGACGCCGGCCTTGCCCGCGGCTTCGAAGGCCACCTCGAGCCTCTTGAGCGCGTCGGCGCCGTTGACGAGGGGCTCGTAGTCGAACGATTCCGGGTGGTGATTGTGGACCAGCGCCGCAAAGGCCAGACCATCCCTCCACGAGCTGGTGAAGTTGGTGATGTTTACGCCCGTGTAGCCCTCAGTACACCGCTGAGCCCATGCCAGCAACGCAGCCTGTCCACGCAACATTGTTTCCTTCTCTACATTTGTGTAGTTAAGGATTTTGAGAGGGTAATAAAAATCGTGAGATGATGATCAAAAATTGGACTATCAAGGCCAAGGGTGAGAGATAGCTTGCTCTCCGAACGGAAATAAGGAGAGACGTACATCAGGACAGGGTAGTTCTTCTTGGTTCTGAAACGTGAGAGTACAACTTGGGTTGTACAGGGGGCGGGGAGCGACCGCAGGGAGTCGTTGTTGCGTTTGCAAGGGCAACCATATGTTGTCGACAAAGCGTTCTTGGCCACATTCCGATCAGCGCGAACTGGAATTTTTCGGCACACAACAGCACAAGCTTGATCCACACCATCACCTTCGTCGAGCAACAGTGCTGCGACCTACGCATCCGAGTTAGCGAAGCTCGGGCGGCCCGGATACGTGACCAAGCTGCTGGCGTTGATGACGGACCAGGGCAATAGGGCGACAATCCTCGCCTGCTCAGCGACTCAATCATGTCCGTCAGCTCCTCCTCCACTTCGCCCCGCCGCCCAGCCACGCAGGGCCAGTACGGTGCTTCCGAGAGCTGGCTGAGCTCCGGCAGCGCGTCGAGGAGGCGCGCCATGGTGAGCTGAGGGAAGAGCGGCTGCGGGTCAACAAACACGTGGCCGGGGCCGAGTGCCCTACCTGCACTAAGGCCGGTACCTTGCAAGCAATACACATGACCGGCAAGGTCAGAGCTTCACTTTTTGAGGTGGTCGGACCACGAGAGTACAGGGACGAGGTTGTGGTTGCTTTGCACCAATAGCTCCATCGTCGGAACGTAGTCGTGGTCGCCCAGCTTGTAGTTGTGGATGATCTTGAAGGAGTCGGGTCCGGGCGGGTGGCACGATCGCGCCTTGGATCGGTCGTAGGACTGCTTCCACCACTGGTCGTCAAGTATGAGCGGCGCGTAGGACTGGTCTGTGACCGGGTCCACGATCTGCTCGAGGAAGGCAGAAACCTTGCGGTAGTCTTGGTCCGGCTTCAACCAGTACAGCAGGCCCGCCTTCTCCTTCTCCAAGATGAGCTGCTTGAACTCCTCAGGGAACGCGTGGTAGCGCGTTGGCTGCCGCAACGATTCCTTCCGCTCCCTCTCGTTTTCAGGGAACACTTCACCAAAAGGGCAGTGAAGATGTAAGTGAACCTGTTGTTGTCTGGCCAAGGGGGGAGGCGAAGGAGTCGCAGTCCATACCCCAGCTGCGCTTGCTGCCAAAGAAGAAGATGGCGCTCTGCATGACCTCAAGCGGCACCGCCCTGAACTCTCTGTGCAGAAAAGAGGCACTGATAAACACATGCCTCGGCGAGCCCCGTGTGGCGCCCTCGTCCTGGCCAGACGTGCTCTCCATCGCTTTTGTTAGATAAAGAAAAAGAAGGATAAATAAAAACAAAATTGAGATATTCACTGATTGTGGCCACAACAGCGACAGCTCCGCCAGGCTTCTCGAAGCTTCGGGAGTGGGGTTTGTCCCTGCTAAAGCTACTGGTAGTGTACACCCACAGTTAGCAGGAACATAATGCAGGCCGGAGCGCAAGGCCAACGGTTCAAGCTGGTGCTGGTGGGTGATGCCGCCGTGGGCAAGTCCACCTTTCTCATGCGGCACTTGTGTGGGGAGTTCGAGCGCAAGCATATCCGTACCCCCCCCTCCCCTCTTTTTTATTTTATCTTCTTCCCTGGCGTGCCTCAGTTTTCAGAATTGCGCCCTTGCCTGCAGCCACCATGACCAGCCAGCCGCGAGACTTGCAGTTCCACACCACCAGAGGCGCATTGTGCTTTGAGATATGGGACTGCCCGCCCAGCCCCGAAGCCGCGAGGGCATCGCTGTGCGTGCTTACACCTACTCTATCCGAAGCGCCGTGAAGGAGCATTGACTGAACTCATCATTCTTATTTCCATCATCAGGGCGGGCGCCAGCGGGGTCATCATTGCGTTCGACGCCAGCCGAAAGGTTTGCTCGCTCCCACTGCGTCACTGTCGCTGCGGCTTGTTAATTACAATAGGCGCTTGTGTGCGCTGAATGTTGAGCAGGAGACGGCCAAGGGCGCCAGGTCGTGGTACAAGCTTGTGCGGGATAGTGCAGGCGAGTCGCTGCTCGTGGCCGTGTGCGGCTTCAAAGCCGACTTGCGGACGCGCAATCGTACCCCGGTCAAAGTACCGGGCGTGCCCTACTGGCCCGTGTCTGCGAGATCGAACTACAATTTCGAGAAGCCTTTCATCTTTTTCGCTCGAAGGCTTACCGGGTACCACCACCACTCGCTCTCCCGCGACGGGCATGCTTGATTGTCCGTACTCACCAGCATCGCCACCCGCCGGCGACCTGATGATCTTGCAGTGATGCCAGTCTAGCATTCGTAGAAGCGCCAGCACTCTGCCCACCTGAAATCTCCCTGGGGTACGACACCGTCCCGCTACTGGTAGCAGCACGCGCTCGTGAGGCGTTAGGGCTGACACTCCGCGGGCATCGCAGATTCTCTGTTGGTGGATCGAAGGACTGCGTCAACTTCCGGAAGAAGATAGAGCTCGGAGTCGTCCCCTCTGCTTCAGATCTCACCTGCGAGGGCCTCTTTGCGGAGTACTCGTTCAAGACCGACGCCAGTGCCGATGGAGATTACGCAACGTCGTCTGCGCCGTCCGCCAACGCGGCAGCAGGTGACAAGGAAGAAGCCGAGCTCTTCGCGCCAACGTACACCGATTTCCAGAGCCGGCACCCGATAACGATGGAGGACGAGCTCTTCCTCAGCGTGGGACTCACGTCGAATCTCAAGGCTTCTCAATTTCCTCGTAAACCACTCAACCTGGTAATCACTCTCGAGTACGAGACCCTCCACACTCCCGCTAATGCACGCACCGTGTTTACACGAACATGTGTGGTGTGTGCAGCATATCAGGTTCGATGGGCTTTACCTTCGATGTGGACTGCGCTGGCAAGCCCAAGATCGAGATCGCCAAGGAGGCCATCCTCACGCTCCTTGACCAGCTCAAGCCGGAGGACAAGTTGGGCATCGTGTTATTTGACCACCAATGTACCGTCTTCTTCCCCATGTGCGGTAGCTATGACTAATCTGCACTTACGCACTCACTTTTTTAACTGCCTCGTGCAGCGCAAGTGTTCGAGCAAGTCTCCCCGATTCTCCAGAAGGACATTGGTAACCATCCCGCTGCTCCTTGCTCGCCACATTCACTGACTGCCATGCCTTTGGCCGACACGATTCTTCCGCATCAGGCCAGCTGAAGCAAAGGCTCATGACAGGCGTGAGAGCACGTGGAGGCACGGACATGAAACAGGGAATGCAACAGTCCATCGAGCTCGTGATGCCGCATATGCGCCCCATTGGTACGTGCTCGTGCTCTGTGGCGCCTCGTACTGCGGCGATAGCTAACCCTTATCGTACGCGCGTGCAGACACACACGAGAATCGTATTGTGTTTTTGACCGACGCTCAGCCCACACACTCGGACTTGGACGGCCAAGGCCTGAAGCACATGATCCAAACTAGCGCAGGCAACGGGGTACAGTTCGGTTTATATTGGTCCGCCCCTGTTCTGTTGCGGCTTGCTGACTATAGCTCTATCCCTCCTATCGTTGTATGCAGCTCTTTACGACATTCATCGGCGTCGGTGTAGACTTCAATTCCGAGCTCATCGAAGAGATTGTGAAGGTGAGAGGTGCCAACTACTTTGCCGTACACAGCATGCCCGAGTTCAGGGAGAGAATGAACGAGGTGCGCTTGCCGATCCCCTCCCCCTTACGCCCATCTCATGCACGACTCACGAGATCAAATGGTAATCTAGGGCTTCGACAACATGGTCAACCCGCTGCTGTTCGATCTTCACTTCGAACTCGACTCCATGGCATTTGACGTCGTGGAAGTGTTTGGGTCGGGCGACAGCACGCCGCGGAAGGACTTGCGTACCGTGATGCACGTCAGTTCGCTGTTTCCCTCCACCACGACCGCCGCGGAGGGGACCAAGGGCGGGCTCATTCTTCTCAAGCTTCGGCGCAAGCTTAACTCTGGTGGTGGCGGCAAACGGAAGCAGCCGGATGACAGCATCAGCGAAGTCGAGGCCAAGGTGATCGACGACCATCCAAGCAGAAACAGCAACAGCAGCGATACGATGCTCTTCACCATCAGCTATTCCGAGCGGAGCGGCGCGACGAAGAAGTGTAGCCGCTGGGCCACGCTCAAATCGACCGCCAGTCGAGCTGCGGTGAGGAGCACGCGCAAGGGCGTGCTCCTTGCTCGATACGTGCAACTCGTGCAGGAGTGGATCGCCCATAAGCGCCAAACCCCAACGCCTCCGAACACTTGCACTTCGCCATCGGCCCCATCCGCATTCCAGGCCTCCTCCGCTCCTTCATTCCAGTTCGGCCCGCCCGCTCCGGTCACTTCTGCCTTCGCACCATTGCCCGCCTCGTTCTCCTTCGGAACCACTCCGACCAATGCCGCGCCCGCCGACACCCTCCCGCCGGCGGCGACTGCCAGCGGCGACAAGGCCTTAGACTGGAATGCTAGATTTGCGGCATTCTTGGACCACTTTGAGAGGGAGATGGAGCAGGTGGATGACGACAGCCTCTCCAAGGAGGTGGAGGTGCTCACTACGCTCGCCAGCAAGGCCAACGAACTCCGACCTCCGCACGGCTCTGCGGACGACATGGCCATTCAGCTTGCGCTGTGGCAACGTGAGGTACTGACCGCCGCTATCTGACCAACTCTCACACCGCCCGTTCGTGTCCAATTCATCAGCTGACCATCGTCGTGTGTTATCTCTTATTCTCCTTCTCCCTCTCCAGCTGGACTTGGCCGCGACGATGCAGCTACCCGACGACGATGAAGATCTGTGACCCGTCACACTGTCTTGTGTCGGGGATCACAGCCGTAAGTCGGATATAAAATGGAAGGAGCAGACCGTACCACCTTGTGTCTCGAACGGTCGCCGGCTGTCGGACAAGCCCGGGTATCTCTGTTCTTTTCTCCGCGCCACTGGCCAGCAGGGAGGTTGGCTGCCTTGGCGACCGTCGGTGTTTGTCAACAAATTGCGTTGGCGGGCAAACAAAACCCGCACGAGGCCTGTTGTTGGGTTCAAACCGAAGAGAGCAAAGAAGAAGGCCTTGGAGCGGCTGCAGCCCACCACCCACAAGACACTAGACTTCGTCTTTAAACCACACAACCACACAAGGTATTGCCTCATCATCTTCGTCATCTCGTTTTACGAACCCAAAAAGAACGAAAGCGAAGCCCGAACCCGGCAGAAGATGAATCAGGCTTGAGTACTGCGACCACCTCGCGCAGCTGCTTGACGCCTCTCTTGATTGGGCGCGTGCAGATGAGCGGAGCCGACGAAAGCGAGGAAGTTGATCGCCATGTGCTGAAGAGATACGAAGTCGGCCAGAAGCTCGGCAAGGGGGTACGTGCCTCTATATTCTTGCTGAGCGATTTGATGGTCTGAGTAGTTGCAAATCACCTCAACGGCCATCCACAAGGGGGCTTCTTGGGCGTTGCCTGGTGATTTTTTCGGTCCATTGAAGCCTTGAATTCAGTAGCGGCGTAATTGATTCTTCTCGCCCTGCCTCTCGCTACTCATAGGCCTACGGCATCGTATGGAAGTCAGTGGACAAGAAGACGAAGGAAACCGTGGCTCTGAAGAAGATCTTCGACGCCTTCCAGAATGACACCGACGCCCAGCGCACCTTCAGAGAAATCATGTTCCTCCAGGTGCGAACAACACAAGCAACTTAATGCATCCCCCGCCCCCTCGAATGTGCCGTAATTGCCCAAAATCTCAAACACGCCTTTGACAACAGGAGCTGGAGCACGAGAACATCATCGGCTTGCAGAATGTCATGAAGGCCGAAAACGACAAGGACATCTACCTCGTCTTCGAATATATGGGTATACGCGCCTTCACCCGCCACCCGCCCCAAAAACCACTGTTGCGTAGCAGCGTTTCTGATGTGTTACCCTCTTCTTCATTCTTCCTTCTTCTTCGAAATTGTGTAGAGACGGACTTGCACGCCGTCATCCGAGCCAACATCCTGGAGGACATCCACAAGCAGTACATCATCTACCAGCTGCTCAAGTCGCTCAAGTACATGCACTCCGCCAATGGTACGGTGTGCCCCCTTTTTTCCCGTGTCAGGAACCGGTTGATCGTGTCATGGTGGCACGACACGGCCTTGCTCATCAACCTCATCATCGCGCACACACAGTGCTGCACAGGGACCTGAAGCCCTCCAACATCCTGCTGAACAGCGACTGCCTGGTCAAGGTGGCCGACTTCGGTCTGGCCCGGTCCATCAAGGCGCTCGAGGAGAACAAGGAGGAGAACCAGGTGCTGACGGACTACGTGGCCACGCGCTGGTACAGAGCGCCCGAGATCCTGCTCGGCTCGACCAAGTACACCAAGGGCGTCGACATGTGGAGCGTGGGCTGCATCATGGGCGAGCTGCTCCTGGGCAAGCCCCTCTTCCCCGGCAACTCCACCATGAACCAGCTCGACAGGGTGATCGAGGTGACCGGCCGCCCTTCGACCGAGGACATCGAGGGAGTGCAGTCGCCCTTCGCCCTCACCATCCTCGAGTCCCTGCCGCCCTCCACCCCGCGGTCGCTCTCGGAGATCTTCCCCAAGGCCACCGAGGAGGCGAGGGACCTGCTGAGGAAGCTCCTCATGTTCAACCCCGAGAAGCGCATCACCGCCGATGTACGTGTCGACTTCTATCGCACTTGCGCCCTCTTCCTTTGCGGCCCGCACTGACAGGTGGTGTTGCGCTCCGGCCAACAGGATGCCCTCAAGCACCCCTGGCTGTCGCAGTTCCACAATGAGGCCGAAGAAGCCGTCCACACGGGCAACATCGGTACGTCATGACACTTGCACTTTCGTTCTCTAAGCTCCGCTGTGCTCACTGCGCGTCGCACGCCGCTCGTCGCTCTGCACAGAATTGATCATCGATGACAACAAGAAGTTCCCCATCGCCGAGTACAGGAGCACGCTCTACAACGACATCAAGAAGAAGAGGAAGGAGAGGAGGCGAAGGGCCAAGCTTCTCAAGAAGGAGAAAACCGATCAAGCTAAGGTGGTCAAGTCGGAGGAAAAGAAGGAGAAGCGAGGCAGCAAGATCCTCAAGAAGAGCGAGGAGAAGAAGGAGAAGAGGAGCAGCAAGATCTTGGGCAAGCGGGAGGGCAGCAAGAGGGAGAGCCGAAAGGACAAGAGCACTTGAGGTCTTCTCTCCCAAGAACACCACCCCAAGGCACCAGCCCGGTGGCCCTATTTGCCAGCACCTTTGTTGTGTAGAATAAAATGTACCCACAAAGCCAGCAGCCACAGAACTGCAGTGCGTACAGAACAAAGCGGGCTCTCTGCGCAAGGTGGACACAACATTACAAATGCCAGAAAACAGTGTCGGAATAACAAATCCCCTGTGGTGTAGTTGGCTAGCATTTCCGCCTGTCACGCGGACGACCCGGGTTCAAATCCCGGCGGGGGAGACCATCATCTTTTGCCCACTTCTCCTGCCTGTGGTGGACCCGACCCCACAGGACCTGATTCCCAGGACATGACTAATTGGTGTATTCGGGGGTGTAGCTCAGATGGTAGAGCGCTCGCTTAGCATGCGAGAGGTAAAGGGATCGATACCCTTCTCCTCCCCAGAACCAGAAGCCATGGCTTTGGGCATGAAATATTATCAGCCAATGGCCATTCTTTTTGTGGGAGTACCACAAGCCTGATGAGAGAGAGAGAGACAGTACTCTAACATGAGGCCAACTGTGGCAAATCCGCCTCATGGTGTAGTTGGCAGCATATAGGTTTCTGGTACCTGGGACCCCAGTTCAAATCTGGGTGGGGCGACATCTTTTTTGCTGCATGTGCTTGTTCTTTTGAACTTAGAAATATTGTAGTTTAGCACAAAAAACAATGGCCAGTGTGGGGATCGAACCCACGACCTTGGCGTTATTAGCACCACGCTCTACCAACTAAGCTAACCGGCCCTTGATGCTAATTATTGAAATGTTGTTTGGGTTGTTTGTCACTTTTGATAATTTGATGTGTGAGCTTGGGCTGTTGGTGGTGACAGGCAGATGGTGTTCCCTCCAGCACCAGCCACCTCTGGCATGATTCCAAGGGCCACTGCTCCAAACCTACTCATCACTGTTATGAATACCAGGTTAGTGATAATGAGAAGGCACCAGTATCCTGATAAAGGGTCTAGTGAGCTGCCAAATAGTGAAGTGCCTGCTTACTCTTAGGAGCACTAACCAAGGCAATCCCAACCACCCTTTCTCATAGCAATAAGGGCAACCCCATAGGCCTCAGAATGATTTTTTAAATTACCTGAAGGCCCAAATCAGAGCTGCCACCCTTCTTCCTTTCCTGTCCTGCACTGCTGGAGCTGGTGGTGGTCCTGATCCTGGTGCTTCTGGTAGTGGTGCTGCACCACAAACCATCATGGATGCTAATTGGTGTATTGTTGTCTGGAAATAGAAAGAGGATAAGATCTTAATGTGGAAAGGAAGTGGATACTTAGTATCTGCTCCTGCTACAATCATCCACCACACTGCCACAGAAGGGGTTAAGTTGGAGATTGAACAGCTCCTCATGGTTGTTTTGTGGTGAGTTGGTTGGTAGGAGTAATGAGGAAGAAGCCTAATTGCCAGTGTCAAGTTCTGTAAAGCTGATGAGGTGATTCCAATGATACCCAGAACATTTAAGAAAACTGTTTCTTGCAATGATTAGGACCAACAAGATGAAAATCAAAAAGCAAGCAACTGCATCATCCTTGCACATGCCAGCTTCTATAATTATGTGATGGGAAAACTGACAGCATTTTGTCAGGGTAGCATCTGGGCATCTGCAGGTGTCTGCTCAAAGCAAGGCAGCAAGAGGTCAGAGGTCTGACCTGGTGCAGCCCTCTGTCATAGCAAAACAGGTGAGACAAAGAAAATGTCTGGAGAATGCAACAAAAATTGGTTAACATTTCAGCTGCAACAAAAATTCCATGTTTTCACTTGCCTCTGGCCAGAGCAAAGAGAGACAAAACGTGAAARAAAACGTAATTGGAGGAGAAGGGTATCGATCCCTTTACCTCTCGCATGCTAAGCGAGCGCTCTACCATCTGAGCTACACCCCCGAATACACCAATTAGTCATGTCCTGGGAATCAGGTCCTGTGGGGTCGGGTCCACCACAGGCAGGAGAAGTGGGCAAAAGATGATGGTCTCCCCCGCCGGGATTTGAACCCGGGTCGTCCGCGTGACAGGCGGAAATGCTAGCCAACTACACCACAGGGGATTTGTTGCGGCTCAGAGCAGGTCGTAGAAGTAGTCGAGGCCCTGACCAATTTCCCATATCGAGATGCCCACGCCCAAGCTTCGCGCCAGCTCCAACTTGTCGTGTACCGACTGCGTGGTACACCAGACCAAGGTTAAATTGCCCGCACTTATGAAACAAGCTGAAGACGAAGGACACGAGTAGAAGGAACCTTGAGCGTTGGGTAGAAGACAGTGTGCTCCTCCTCGCCCTTTTTGTAGGTGAAGGAGTGCTCATGGTGCGCAGCGTGCCACACAAGCTTGGGCTTGTAGGAGGTCAGCATCTTGATATAGCGCGATCCTATGACGGCCTCAGCATTCTGTGGCTGCCAATACTGTGTGCATGTGCGCGTGGTGCGGTGTCCGTGTCGTTGAGTGCTACATCACGCCACCATGCAAGGTCCAGTATCCAGGGAGTACCTCGTAGCCGTAGAAATTGATGCCCATGAGGATCTTGTGGCCCAGCTGATTGCCGCTGGTCCGGTGGTCCGGTGGCAGCAGTCGGAGCACGTTTTGCGTCACCCACGACAGCGGCGCGGTCGGGCCAGGCCTGGTCGAACAGCCAACAGCAACAAGAAGGCGTGTGAGCGTGCAGTGGTAATGATGAAGGGGAAAGAACTCACCGCTGCGGGTTGGAGTAGTCGTAGGTCATGAGTGAGAATCCGTCAATGTACTCGGCCAACCACACGAAAACGGACGACGTCAAGCTGTTCGCGTTCGGGCTGCCCTTTTCCGACTGTCGTGTCGTTGGTCGTCTCGTTAGCGATAGGACGCGGTAAGCTAAGCCTGTGGGGGGGGGGGAAGTAGGCTCGCTTACCGGAATGACCAGAATGATCTTCTTGTTCAGCTCATGCAACTCGTTGGCCAGGCCGATTATGAACGGCGAGATCTGAGTGTTGAGCACGAAGTTGTGCTCCAGCACAAGACCATCGAAGTTTTGGGCTCTGGCGATCAGCAGCAAAACAAGGCAATGCCCGAATCAGTTCATATGTGCGGTGTTGCGTGTGCGTGTGCGGCTTGGCGTCAGGGGTGAAAGAGCACGTACACGCACTCCCTGACGAGAAGGGCGATGAGTTGGTTGACGAGGGTCTGCTCGGCGAAGAGATGCTGGTAGTCCTCGAGCAGCCAGCCGTGGAACATGAACCGCGGTACAATGAGCGGAGCGGTTGCGTTCTCCACAACATTGCGCACGTCCTTCAGCCAGCCCTGGTCGACGTCGTGCCGTCCGGTGAGCTGCACCTTCGACTCACCGCGGTCATCTGTGCACAAGGTAGGTGAGCGAGCAGGCTCTACTCGCCCAATGATGAACGATCGATCACCACTGCAAGAGGCGTTGGGCGTACACTTGATCTGATACCAGACGGGCGACACGTAGGTGAACTTGGAGTTGAAGACCTTGGCCATATCGTATCCGTGCGAGTTCCTGAGAGTTGATGAATCGCCAGATTTTCATTCAATTGTTTGAATGTAGCTTGAATGAGGAAATGGGAGTGTTACCAGGGGGTGACGTAAACGAGGGTGGGGTTCTCAAAGTTCTTCACGGAGGCTTGTTCAGTGCAGTACTTCTTGTGCTGGTTGACGATGCCCTTAGCCGTAGGATTCTCCTTCACCAATTTGCGCTCCATCACCGTGCCAACCTTCGGCGTTACCGTAACGCCAGCGGCACACACCACCATCGCTGCCCATACACACGCCAGAAGAAGCAAAACCACCACCAGTCGCGCTTCCATCTCTTCGCCAGTGCAGTACCGAAAGCAGGGCCGCGCAGACACTGACGTCATCACACTTTCCCTTTTTCCAACGTCCTTTCCTATCTTTTCTTTTTTTCTTTAACCACTTCCTTCATCTTGCCCCTGGTCCCGACCACGAGTAGGCGTGGTCTTCCGCACTTCCACGTTCCAGTTGTAGGAAGAACAGGAGGTATTAGTTAATAAGTCCAGCTTGCTGGTGAGACATGATGCCCAGCGGGTACGCTCACCATTGGCCAACGACGAGTTTTACTCAAGCAAGAAAAATGACAGAAGAATTGGTCTGGCCTTTTCTCTTTCGTGGCCTTCACAAGGGAGGCGCGACCCTCGTTCACTCTCTTGTCCAACAACAAGGCCAACTACCTGGCCTTAGCAACTGTGCACGTAAGAAAGTAAGTGAACTAGACAACCAACATGCAGGCGCCTTCGGCCTCTTCACGATCGGCAACTTGCGCTCGAGCCGTGGAAAGGCTGATGAGGGACCTGCACGAGCTGCAAGCCGAACCGTGTCGCACCGTGTGTGCGGCACCGCTGGAGAATAACATGCTCTGGTACTTGTCCCTTCCTCTATTTTCCCAACACGGTCATTATGGCGCATGTGCCCACAATGTGCCCTCCCTCCTACCAGTTGGCACGGCAACCTGCGTCCACTGTCGGGACCCTACGCGGGGGCGGTGCTGCACATCATCGTACGGTGCCGCACAGCCGCGCCGATTGATTCAATGAGACTGTCGCAAACACGAGCTAACGAACCTTGCACACATCCTTCAGATGGAGTTCCCAGAGGACTACCCCGCGAGTCCACCGCGTGTGCAGCTGTGCCAAACCATCCCGCACCCGAACGTGTTCGGTGACTACATCTGCCTGGACATGCTCAAGAACTACACCATCGGCCAACCCTACGCCGGATGGTCCTCGGCCTACAGGTACTTCGTGTTGTAGCCAACATTCTCGTCATTCCTTTCCACTCACCCACCTCATCTTACAGCGTACAGTCGATCTTGCTGCAGCTGCAGGGATTCCTGTTCGCCGAGAACATCCCGCAGGAGAACGGCGGTACGCGCAAGGCCTACTCCGACGACAAGGTCGTGTCGGTGGCCCGCGCTCGGCTGGACGGCTTCGCCTGCGCCGCGTGCGGCCACACCAGCGCCCAGCCCCAGCCGCCCCTCCCCGAGGTCGATGCCTTCGTGCCCCCGACCGTCAGCACGGCCGAGCAAGAGGGAGCCGAGAAGGGGAAAGAGAGGGAAGAGGTGGTGGGCGGTAGCGTTGATGACGACGATGGGAAGGAGTGTTGGTTGCTGGAGCTTCCGGCCGAGAGCTTGCTGCATATACT
>CACVKS010001560.1:0-18339 GCA_902749335.1 Acanthamoeba triangularis
GGCGGGGGGCACCTCGACGTAGGGTCCGGTCATGGGCTCCTGGCACTTGGCGCAGGCGAAGCAGCTGGCGGGGGGCACCTCGACGTAGGGTCCGGTCATGGGCTCCTGGCACTTGGCGCAGGCGAAGCAGCTCTGGTGGTACATCTTGCCGTCTTTGGTGGTGACGGCGTACTGCCCGAGCGACTCCTTGCACTTGGCGCACTTCTTGCCCGCCGGGGACGCGGTGCTGTTCTTTCTCATCTCTGCTTTTTTGCTTTCCTTTCCTGTTCTGTCTTCTGCACCAGAGACGTCTCCTTGAGTCTTAACTCTTTGGGAAGGGAGCAGTCTCTTGCGTGATAAAAAGAAAGATGAAGATGAAGATGGATTTTGGCTTTTGGGATGCGAATGGCAAAGATTAGGCAAACAAACTGATGAGGATTTATGCCAGAAGAAGGGTAATGGTACCCTAAGGTTGATTGAATCAGTTGCAACCAGGTTCGTGAATCCTGCTGCCGCTTGTGGATGGTTGTCGCGTTGGTTGAGGAAGGAAACGGTCAGTTCTACCCGAGGCCCACACGAGGGGCAGAGCCGTTACACTCGCAAGCGGGAGAGCGAACCATCGTAACCAAGAGACGATTTAAGGTAATAAACTATTTAAGGTAACATCATTTCCATTTCTGTACCTCCATCTCAAACCTCCATAGCAACCACTGTCAGTGCGGCCATTGGTTGGGTGGTTGGGGTAGTTCACTACCAGGGACAGGGCCGGTAGTCCTTAAGGAAGGCCCCGAAGACGGCCTGGCCCGAGTTGATGCCGTGGAGGACCGGGTCCAACACGCGCATCGCCGCGTCGAGCTCGTCCAGGGGCGCCCGGAAGCCGCGCTTCTCGTTCTCCAACGCCATGTGGAACGGGCTCTCGTCGTTGATCCTTGTGTGTGTTGGGTGTCGTGTGTTGTGTGTGGTGTCGTGTGAGCGCGGGTAAAAGGCCAACGTCGTTCCAAATGGCGGCGTGGTGTACCAGCCAGTGTCGACGCTGTTCATGTAGATCTTCTCTGTTGCGTAGGCCGGGGCCGACGTGCGCGTCATCATGTTGAGCGCTGCCTTCGCCATGTTGGTGTGCGGGTGATGCGGCGTCTTGTGCTTCCTGTGATTCGTGGAGAGTCAGCCTTTGTGTGCTTAATGTGCGGTGTGTGCGTGCGGTGGTTCGATTGATTGTTCACGCACCGGTAGAACTGGCCCTCCATGGCGGACACGTTGACGATGTAGGTGTCGCGGCCGCTCTTCAGCAGAAGGGGCTTGAGCTTGCTGTTGAGAATGAACGGCGCCAGCACGTTGATCGCCTGCACCTCGACCGCCTCGGGCAAGCTCACCTGCGGCAGAGCACCACACGACGCGTGCGACGATGAGACCGCACCGCTGTACACCATCAGTCACGACGCGAACGTACGTGTTCCAGCGGCATGATCCAGGAATTCGTGGCACGAAGGTCCAGTTGCTGCTGGTCGCCATCATAAAGACCTGAACGCGGCGCGCAGATATGAGACGAGACCGAACGTGTGATGGTTGGGCCGATCATGAGTGCGCCGTACCAGGGGGGAAGAGGGTCGGGTCGTGGACGGTGTCCTCCTCCAGCACGGCCACCTGCGACATCGCTGCGGAGTGGCTCATGTGCTCCATGTTGACGGCCACCGCGCCGGCGCCCGACTTGTTGCTGGCCTCACTCGTGGTCGTCGTCGGCGCGGCCGCGCCGGACTCCTCCGCCTCTCCGGGGGCGACCTCGTCGATCTTCGTCTCGGCCGTCGTTCGCGGTTGCGCGCTGGGCAGGGGCAGCGGCACAGATGCGGAGGAAGACCCGCCGTGCGACGAGGTGAGCAGGAGGCGCTCGAACTTGGTCGACTGCCGAAGCGTCGACGCGATGTCCTCGGGCAGGGCCTCCAGCGGGCGCGACTCCGTCGGGAGCAGATGAGCTGCACGCGCACACAGGCCCGCACTCAGTATTGACGGCGGCTCCGGGGGAAGGGGGGGGTAAGCGGGCAACCGTACCGTAAAAGCCCGTCGGCTTGCGCACGGTCTGAGCCGCGTTGTTGCTATACGAGAATAGCATTGTTAGGGTTGATGGTGTCGGTGGTCGATGGGTGGCGGGGTGGTGGGCGTACATGATCATGTCGAGGTGCGGGTAGGTGGCGAGCAGGTGCTCGCAGAACCGCTCCACGGCGGGCAGTTGCCGCATGTCCAGGCCGTAGATGTGCAACCGGTCCTTCCACTCGGCAAAGTCCTTCTCCTGGGCGAACCGCTGCGCCGCGTCCTTGGGGAAGCGCGTGGTGGCGATCACGAGCGCACCGCAGCGGAGCAGGACCAGCGCCGCCTTGTAACCGATCTTGATTCGCGCGCCTTCACAGATCCAAAGAGAGGGTCAACACCAGTCGAGGTGATGGGCAGCGACGATGGGGGAGGGAGGTGGCGCACCGGTCATGAGGGCAATGCGCCCCTTGAGGTCGGCGGTCTGGATGCGCTTCTTGTAGTTGAACGTGGCGCAAT
Organism: Acanthamoeba triangularis; assembly: GCA_902749335.1. NCBI lineage: Eukaryota > Discosea > Longamoebia > Acanthamoebidae > Acanthamoeba > Acanthamoeba triangularis. Next base: position 2,518 of record CACVKS010001560.1, read on the forward strand.
CGGGGCACATCAGGTGGTAGAAGAAGTGCACGCGCCTGTAGAGCGCCTTGCAGGTGTAGCACGTGCGCTCAATCTTGAGCTCTGCACCACGATGAAGGAATGTTAGTGTATGTGTATAAATATACATATATATATATATATATTAAAAAAAAATAAAGCTTGAGTGTGAATGTCAAACCACTGTACCTTTGGCCATGAAATCGGAATCGGTGGCATCCCTGTCTCCGCCCTCGTCGATCACTTCCTCTTCCTCGTCTTCCACGTCCTGAACAGTCACCTTCGGCTGCTCGCCTGCCATTCCAGAAACAACAACAACGACAACATCAACAACAACAACCCTTGAGGCTTTGGCCGATCGCCACACGTGGGGAGTGGAGGCTACCTTCGGCAGACGGCGCGGACGAGGCGGGCAGGGCGGGCATAGCACCGGCCAGGGCAGGTACGGCCAGCCCCTGGGCGTCGGCCGCCACTTCGGACGGAGGCAGACACTGCGCGAGCACGCGAATGAGCGAGTGAGCCGGCGGGCTGGCGGCGGCTCCACGTACAAAGTACTGGCCGAAGGTCTTGCGTAGCTTCTTCTGCATGCGTCGCTGCCCGGTCTGCTCGATCACCTCTTCGTCCTTCTCCAGCATCTTGCGCTTGTAGTTCTTCTTGCTCTCCCTCTTCTCCTTTGAGCTAGCAGGCAGGCCCAACGGTTCGGTGAGCAACTTCAGCTGAATCAAGTAGCCGCTACACGATTGCGCAATTTGTTGCTGCTGCTGGGTACCTTTTACGCAGGGGCTTCATCAGCTGGCCACAGGCGATCCTCAACGCCCTGTTCCAATCAATTAAATCATTCAATTAAAGTGTTTGTTTAATTGATCAATTACTCAATTAAATGATTCGATTCAATTTCAAAACCCACGACGAGACGCTCTGAGAGACTTACATGTACTTGGCCTTCCTGGCCTCCGGAATGTTGGCGAGGAGGTAGTTCAAAACACGCAGWGCCGTGTCGAAATCCTCGGGAGATGGAGGCGTCGAGCTCGCCGCTGGCGCTGACGGAGCCGTGGTGGGCGTGGGAGGCGAACCCTCCCCTTCGCCCTCGATCTCCATCTTCTCCTGCACCAAGATCTGCAAGATACGGCCTCTAATTAGTTTGCTTTTTTATTATTTGCTTTTCACAAATTCATTTCCGAAATAATTCTCAGGTGTTAAGTGTGCGCGTGTGTCGTGTTACAACAGCTCGGCCTCGACAGAGCTGCTATTCGTTTCGGCGGCGTTGGTGGTCGCGGCAGCGGCGGCTTCGCTTCCCTCGCTCGTCGGTGGTGCGGCAGCCTGGGGCGCATCGCCACCTTCGTGCTGCTGCTCCTCCCTTCGTCGCTTGCTCTCGCCCTCGCCGCTGCGGCTCGACGGGCTGCGGCTCCGGCTGCGGCTCCTCCGCCTCGACGACGACGACGAACCGCGCGAGGGACTGCGACCGCGGCTGCGGCTGCGCGAGCGGCTACGACTGCGGCTGCGGCTACGCGAGCGACTCCTCTTGCGCTTCTTCTCGGGCGTCTGGTCGGCGTCGTGCGACGACGCCGCAGAGGAGGAAGACGACAACGATGAAGAGGAGTACTGGCGCGCCATGTCGTACTGCTGCTGGAGCTCCTGCTGCTGCATGAGCTGCATCTGCTGCTGTTGCTGCCACGACTCGGCCAGGAAGGCCTGGGCCGAGGCCGCCGCAGCCGACGGGTTGTAGCCGGGCACGCCGGACACGGTGCTCTTGGCGGCGTTGATCGGCGTCTTCGACTGGCTCACACGAATGGGCCTGATCCGACACGACTCAGGTGTGTGAGCAACGGGGAAGCTGCAAATGATTAAGAGACGAAGAAGAAGAAGAAGGTACCGTTCGCCGACGATGGTGCCGTTCATGGCGAGGGCCATGTGAGCCTCGGCCACGGTGGAGAATTCGATGAAGGCGAACCGGGCCTGGTGGACGGTGGTGTCGCCCGCCATGGCCAGCTTCGTCACGGTACCGAAGCCGCTGAACATCTGCAGCAGCTCCGCCTCGGACAACTACAACGCGAAGCCAAGGTCGACAGAATCAATACATGAAACAGAACCCATAGAGTCATCGAAAGAGGGAGTGGCAGTACGTTGCTGTCGACGCCGCCCACGTAGAGGGTGCGCGAGGCACGCTCCTGGTAGGTGGGGTCGTACATGGCCGCGGCTTGCGCGTGGGGCGGCGGTCCCGGCCTCCCGCCGCCACCGGGTCCGCCGCCGATCCGGCTGCCCGCCTGGATGGCGGTCTTGGACGGCATCACCTTGATGGGCGCGGTGCCGAGCACGATGTTGGTCAGGCCCATGGCCATGAGCGCCGACTCGCGCGTGGAGAACTCGACAAAGGCGAAGCGGGTCGCCTTGTTCTCGGTCTCGCCGCACATGCGGATATTGGTGACCGTCCCGCACAGGCTGAACAACTGGATGACGTGCTCCTCACGAAGCTATATACACATGTAACACACGTATAACATATGAATGTTGCACATCATAGTCAGTATTTACAAAACAACAGCTCATTGGTGTTTTGGAAACGCACCTGTGTGTCGACTCCGGTGACGTAGACGGTGCAGGCGACGCGGTCGTTGGAACCGTGAGCGGGCGCGTAGGCCGGGGGCATGCCCATGTAGGGCATGCCGCCCTGCGCGCCGGCAGCGCCGTACCCCATCCCGTAGGCAGCGCCGTAGGCGTGCAGGCCCATGTGCCCGGCCGCCGCTGACGCGTAGGCGCTCGAGGCGTCGCTCTACGATGAAGGGGAGTTCGCAAAGCAAGTGATGAGTTGGTTGGTTTGCGTGAGAAGAAGAAGAAGAAGACTTCTCCGCCGCTCATCAGGCGGAAACTGAAACAGACGGGCCGAGCGGACGTCCGTGGTCACTCTGGCGCGTCATACCACATGCCTTGAATGTGTTGTTTGTATTTGTTTTGTTTTGTTTGGCATTGGTTGTACGTTTGGTTTGTTTGGTGATTTGTTGTTTGTGCATGGTGCGTTTGTTGGGGATTGGGGGTTGGTGGATTTGGGATTTGCAGTTGTGTCGCACTTAGTCGAGGCTCAAAGAGGGAGGGCGGATAAGAAGAAGGGAGAGAATAAAGAGGACGAAGGGATACCTGTGCAGAATGAGCGGGGGCCCCCGAATGGCTCGAGCTGGAAGAGATTGCTGTCTTGGAGAGAGTGATGCGCAGTTTCTTACCATCCAGCTCGACTCCGTTCATGCTGCATGCCCTCTGTGCACCCTCTGGTGTGGCAAACTCGATGAATCCGAATCGTGTTGAGTACGAAGGATCCCTATAAATGTGGGGGGGGGGGCAAATCAATACGTCAATTAGATGCAAGGGGTGTAATTGTGGACGTTCGGTACGGAAAGGAAGTGTGGGATACCCAGCAAGCCGAATTTGGACGATGGTGTCGCAAGTGGAGAAGAAATGGCCGAGCGTTTCACTGCTGAGGTGGCTCGGAATGCATCCCACGTAAACGGTTCGCTGCTCAAGCGCTCCTCCACCACCCCCTTGCTGATACATCTTCTCGATCTTGAATGGAACAAAACAAGATAAGCGGTGCCAAAGATTTCTTTTTTTCTGTTTTCCGCTGCTGTCGACAACAAAAAATATCTCTTTTTCTTCGCGCCATTTCGGATTGACAACAGATACAACAAGATGGAAGAGCCAGCAGAAGATGAAGGCTCCAGCATCTCTTTTTCACCTGTACGTGCCACGTGCCCCTGTTCAGGAAGCTCGCAACGTGTTGTTTATAACTGAACCTCCAAAACCCTGCATCAGAAACTGGTGAATAAGCTACTACAACTCGGCATGAAGAAAAACACCAAACGTACACGCCCTTTTGCTTCGCCCTGAATCCCTCTGACCACAGCCCTGCTCTTGTTCACAGTGAACGCCGAAGCCTCGGGTCTCAGCGGTGAACTGCTTCGCCTGTTCGTCGTGGAGGCCATCAACCGAGCCGGAAAGCTGGCCGAGGCGGAGGGGTCGACCATCATTGAAGCCCACCACCTTCAGCAGATCCTGCCCCAGCTCCTCCTTGACTTCGCATGACAATCATCTTCTTTATCTTTTTCCTATCTTCTATTCAGACCAGTAGTGCATGTACATCGTTGTCTCCCCAAGGGAGACGATCAAGTAGTAGAAGAGGAGAAGAGGACGTGGAGGGCGTAGTAGAGGAGGACGGCGCCGACCACCGCGGCCGCGAGCCCGAGGAGTTCGTCGGTCAGTCACCTGCCCAGCTGCTTGCGGTGCTCCTGTACGCACTTGGTCGAGCAGTACTTGAAGCTCAGCCGATAGAACGGCACCGCCTTCTCCCCCATCCGCTTGTGGCACAGGTCGCACTCCGGTCCGCTCGCCTTCGACGTCGCCGAAGCCGTTGTTGGCGTTGATGATGGTGACGTTGATGGTGGCGCTGTCGTCTTGGTAGGCGTTGGCGTTGGCGTTGATGATGTGGATGGTGGGGTTGGTGTTGGCGTGACGGTGTCGTCGGTGGCGGTGGCGAGGGTGAGGGAGAGCTGGATGGCGCGCTGGAGCTCCTCGTCGGCCTCGTCCTCCTCCTGCTGGGCCTTGCGCTTGCGTTCGCGCTCCTCCTCGTCGGCCTTGCGCTTGCGCTCGCGCTCCTCCTGCTCGCGTCGCTTCTTGGCCTTGCGCCGCTCCTCCTGCTGCCGCTTGCGGGCCTCCTCCTCCTCGCGCTCACGGGCCTTGCGGGCCTTGAGGGCGTCCTTCCGCTTCTTCTTCTTCTCCAGCTCCTTCTTGCGGCCCTCGACCTCCATCTCCTTCGTGAGCGGCGGCACCTTGGCCTCGTCGTAGTCCCACAGCGTAGGATTGTCTCCGTCCAGTAGTGGTAGCCGGGTATCTGCAGACCAGGGCCGGCCACCACAGTGAGCTCGTGTGTGACACACGCACGCACGCGCGCGACCGCGGGTCTCGTGGGTCCGTACCCGAGTGTTGATGGGTTGCCCCTTCTTGAGAAGCAGGTTTACGAGTTCGGCGTTGGCCAGCTCGCACGCGACGTAGAGCGGAGTGAGATCGCTCGATCCGGCGCCGATCAGCAGGTCGGTGTCTGGTGGGCAGGAAACCCAAAAAAGTGTGAGCAGCGTACCACGCACACGGCACACGGCACACGGCTTACCAGCGATGCGCTCAAAGAGCTCTTCGATAAGGCGGACATCGTTGGCGCGCACGGCGTTGATGATCTCCGCTTCCGCCCTTTGCTCTTCCTCTTTCCTTTCCTCATCGCTTCGGCCTTCTTGGCTGTGCGCGAGTGGTCGGTGGTCCACTGGCTCCACCCCACTGGCCGTATCGGGCTCCGGACTGCGTCGTGTGCACAGCAGTGACGATGTTAGCGATCGTGGTGTGTGGGGTGTGTGTGTCAATGCGCGAGAGGTGCGCGTACGAGGGCATGGCGGGCGTTGTTGCCTGCGAGAGCGCCGGTTCGACGGGGTCGTGCTGCTCTTCGTTTTCGATTTCGACAGTGGACAGGATCTCGTGCGCCTTCTGAATCGCAGTGACCGACGGCCGCTCGATGGGGAACGGAATTGACCGCAGCTTCGGATTCGCACCCTGGAAAAGTAGAGTCAATGGTAACACATCAGAGCTCTGACGCGCAGTGCGGTGGTGCGGTTGTGCGGGTCGGCCAAGGGCCAATGTGACGTACCCGACCCCGTCCCTTCTTGGTGCCCAGAGGGCTGCCCTCGTAGAAGAACATGTGACGGTTGATGCCGCCGCCGGGCAGGTAGTAGAACACGAGAGCGCTGGCGTCAAAATAGGGCTTCCACTTGACGAGCAGCTCTCGTATTTCCTGCGCGAATCAATCAATGAGTACCTGCCGTGTGTGCTGTGCCGTGCCGTGTGTGGTGTGGACAGCAATCACTCGCCAGGGAGTGATTGGTCGACCGTGGTTGCGGGGTGTGGGTACCCGCTGCAACTGGGCCTCGTGGTAGCGTCGCATGTACGCTCCGGCCGACTTGGGTTTGTTGCCCTGGGCGTCGCGCGAAGACTGACTGCCGCCCTGCTTCCGGCGCACCGTGTACCGACGGTACGTCTGCATCACGCAACATGGCCATCGCATCAGCATCAGCGTCAGCACGACGCGGCCTACACCAGAGGCCAGGAGGGAGTAAGGCAGTACTACCTTGTGCGCGACGACCTTGTTGCCATCAAAGACAGAGCCGGCAAAGTAGCCGCCGCTGCACATGAGGTACACCCACACCCGCGAAGTCGCATCGCCCATCCCGCGCACCACCTCCTGCAGCTGCGGGCTGTGTACAAATAAATACAATAAAATCAGTAAATAAAATAAAATAACAATATAAATAAGTAATAAATAAAATGGTCAAGTTACCTGCCCTGCTCCTGGCTGGCGGTGAGACTGAAGTAGCCGTCTTCAAAGTCGCGCGACGGCAGAATGGCACGCCAGAAGCTGATCACACGACCATCGCTCGTGGTGACCCGCATGCGTGGTCCCTTCTCGGGCCTGTTCCTACGTGGCTGGTTGCTGGTGGCTCCTCCATCTTCGTCTTCGCTGCTGCTGTCGCTACTCGCGTTCCCATACTCTGCATCGTCTTCGTCTTCGCCCTCTTCGGATTGCTGGAGAAGAGATTCGTCGCGTAGCGCGGTGAAGGTGGTCTCGTCGACCCTCGGCTGATCGACTAGCATGCGTTGGAGGTTGAAGAGGTGCCACTCGCTCTTGAAGTGAGCCTGCTGGGCTTCAAGCGAGCCGAAGAATTGATCGCAGGTGCGGCAGGTGAGTCCTTTCTCCTTTGCCTCCTCTATCATCTGCCTTCGCTCCGTGTCCTCCTCCACATTCTCCTCCACGTCCCCTCTCACTATTGTACCACCTTTCGCCTCCTTCTGGGCCATCTTTATGGCCATTCTCTGCCAAAATTGAGCCGGCAGATTGAAGAGGCTCGATTTCGTCCGCGATTGTCCCTGCATGATGTTGTGCTGTGCGGCAAGGGACTCACGCTGGCTGGACTCTGAGGTGCAGGTCGAATGTGTCCTGATTTGCTAATTGATCAGTTTTTTGAGGCTTCTTTTTTTCATTTCCGTTTCCATTTTTCTGTGCTCCAGCCCTGCGAAATTGGCGGGAACGGCCAAAAAAAAATAAAAATAAAAATAAAAATAAAAAAGGATTCAAGAGGATGGCGGAGACGAGCAAGGTGGAGCACTGGGACGAGGCGAGCTGGGGCGGGCCACCGACTGCAGAGAACATGCGCAAGAAGCTGGAGACTGAAGGCTACTCCGTGTCCCAATACACCTACCCTCCAGGTGCGCGAGGCGACTCCCCTCCCTTCGAACCTCAGAGACCTGACGCGTGCGTGTGCTGTACAGGCACCTACTTCGCTCCACACACGCACAAGGTGGAGAAGAAGGACGCGGTGGTGTCTGGTCGCTTCAAGATGACCATGTTTGGCAACACGTTCGTGCTTGAGGCTGGGGACTGCCTGCTGGTACCGTCCGCCTCTTCCGCACGACAGACTTCGCGCTCTAACGTCGCGAGCTTGCCAACTTGCAGGTCCCCGTCGGAGCCGTCCACACCGCCGAGGTGGTGGGCGATGAGCCTGTTGTGTCCCTGGACTCGAAAAAACACTAAGCACGAGTAATGAGTGAGTGCTGCACCACTAGACCCTCTCCAAGAAGAAGAAGAAGAAGAAGACCAGCACAAGGTCGTGTCTCAAGAGGCAACAGAGCAAGCTGGCACCTGGGAAATTTCAACGTTGGCCTGGCGTGACGCAAAAGCGAAGGGAAATCCGCCAGGTCTGCGGCCAACTCGCCATCTCCAACCCCCCCCCCAAGACAAGATGCACGAAGATACTCTCAGACCAACTACCACACCATTACTCTAACTGAAAGCACACCACACCTGCAACACGCACCCCCTACCAACCACTCTCAACTCGACTTAGAACGAAGGATGCAGAGACTCACCTTGAGCCACGGCCCCCGACGCATGATGACGATGACCACGGGCTTGGTTCCGCGCCAAGCGGCGGTGCTGGGCGCGCGGGCCGTGTCCTACGACACTGGCGACAAGAAGGGCAAGATCATGTCGCTCGAGGAGGAGCAGCGGATCGCGGCCCAGCAGTACAAGGACCAGCAGAAACTCACCCCCAAGCTTGACGAGGAGAACGTGCGACGCTTCCACGAGCCCTGGCAGGGGGTCGAGAAGCGCGAAAGCGAAATGACCGACGTTGAAGGGGTACGTGAGTGTTTAGTGTCGTTCTGTCGCACACTTGCGCGAATTCGTGTGAGGCCGTCGTCTGAAGAAGCTGAGACTAAGGGGGTTGGTGTGGTGGGTGGCGAGCAGATGGGCCTCAGCAAGAGCGCCACGGACGCGATCGGGGAGGTGATGGAGGGAGCCGTGCAAGCGCTCGAAGGCTCGATGCCCCTCAAGCGAAAGGGCGGGCCTGAGATCAAGCCCTAATTAATGCAGCCCAACCCAGCCTTACTTCTCCATTGCAATAAACACTCTCAAATCTCACACAATCACTTTGCCAACCCACTCTTTGAGTGATGCGTGCCAAGCTTGCCCACTTGGGAAGGAAGGGGAAGAGGAATAGGAATGATCAGAATGTTGGACATTTTGAGTGACCTACCAATGAGGACGCTTGATCTCTTCTCCTGGTTTTCGGCTGCTTTCTGGCCGTTGGGTGGAGAGTTTCAGGCCATGAACTCGCCCGAATGTCTGCTCTGTCCCCTGATCTCCGCCACCTGCCACCAGCGCTCAGCGACGCGTCTGGCCGCTATTGCAGTTCCAGGCCGACAATCCGTGTCTCCTCCCTTCACCCTGGATAAATAGAGGCCCATCACCACCTCATTTCTTATTCAAAAGAAACCTACATCAATCGGCAGCACGACCTCGCTTCAGCAAGTGCAGCAGCCATAACCTCCACACCACCTTATCACAACAGCAACCAACACTTCTTCTCTTTCTTCGAACCACCACCAACTTCAACATGAGGGGCATCAGCAAGATTTTGGCAAGGCAAGCCCCCAGCGCGGGCCAGCGAAGCCTCTTCAACTTCTCTTCCTCCGCCGCCTCCGACCTGGCGCCGGGCCAGCGCGAGGGCATGAACGTCGTCCAGGACCAGCACAAAAAGGAGCTCGGCAGCGGCGGCGAGGGTGGCAACTTCAAGCACATGTCCAAGACGGGCGAGCAGCTCTGGTCGCCCTCTTCGGTCGTGACCGGCGGGGGCGTGGGYGAGCCGGGCCAACGGGAGGAGGTCAACAARAGCCCCGTGGGCGACGAGATCATCCACGCCTCGGCCGACCCGGCCAASGCCGGCGCCATCGACGAGCTGCTCGAGGARGACTTTGCGGCCGAGGCCGACTGGAGGCGACTGGGCAACGAGACCGCGGCGGGGCCGTCGGTGTTYGACCACGAGAGGCCGTACCACATCCTSCACCAGGGSTACCACGGSCCKCCGCCCGAGGACAGCCACATTCACCGCGAGGACCTCAAGGACAGCGACTCCTCCTACACTCCCTAACACAACGGCACAAAAGGGACCCTTCCCACGGCCCATACCAACCAACAATAAATCAAAGAGCTGAGAGCTTCAACACTTCTTGTTGAGTGGTCTGGGGAAATTCAACCGCTCGCTGGTTTGTGGCGCATTATCTTTTTTTAACTATTTCTTTTAATCCTTTTTTTTTGATATTCATTGCGCTGACAAGATGGGGAGCCTGTTCAATCTCGAGAAGCAGATGGAGGCCTACGCGCCCTACCACATGAACAAAATGTACATCCCCCCATCTCTCTCGTCTCAGCATTTGGGAACAGCTCTTTTCCTCAAATCCAACAAGCTAATTATTGGTGTTTTATGTCTTTGTATCTGGTCCAGAAATCAGTGGATCCACATCGTGTGCGTGCCCATCATCCTGTGGACGGCGCTAGTGTGGGTGGCGGGAGCGGTTGGCCCGCTCGTGCCCGGCCTCGACCTGAGCTTCGGCCACCTGCCCTACGGGCCGTTCGTCCTCAACGGCGCCTTCCTCGTCATCACCGTCTACGCCGTCTTCTACCTCGTCCTCGAGCCCGTCGCCGGCGTACGTCGCCGCTCCCTCTCTCCACCTTCTTCTTCYTCTTCTTCTTCCCCTTCCCCTCCCCTCTGCTGAGTACGTGTGCGGTGGTGTGTGTCCTTACTAGGCGATGTATCTGCCAATCCTGTACGGTCTGGCCTACACGGCCACCCACTACGCCCAGACGGCGGCCCACCCCCACACCACCGCCCTCGCGATCCACGTGGTGTGCTGGATCCTCCAGGTTAGTCTATTGTTTTGTGCTTGCGTGTGTAGTGGTGCGCTCTTTCTGCGGACTGCGTGCTGTGCTGGTGCTGACGCTCCCTATCGCTCAGTTCCTGGGCCACGGCCTTGCCGAGAAGCGCGCCCCTGCGCTCCTGGACAGCTTTGTGCAGGGTACGGGCATCACCATTCATCAAACACTGGCGCACTGGCGAGTGCTGACATCACACACACACACACAGCACTGGTGCTGGCGCCCATGTTCATATGGCTGGAGGTGCTCTTCATGCTGGGCTACAAGCCAGAGCTCCACAAGCGCATCGTCAACAGCGCCTCGCGCAACATCCTCGCCTTCAGGAAGGCGCAGCAGGCCAAGACCGCCACCAAGACCAAGTGATCTGCCACACCTTTTGATAGTTTAAAATACACATCTTTACACTATCGAATAGTTAAAATTTGACGTTTCAGCCGCAGAAGAGTCAGAGTACTTCGACCGGTAGAGCATCGGCCTCCTGGAGGGCCGCTGCCTGGAACAACTTCACCACAGCTGCACCTCGAATAAGGGAGGAGCAGACCCGACCCAACAGGCACAGCATTGAGGCGCAACCTGGTGGGCAGTGGACGGCACCAGCATCGAGCCCTCGACCTTGACCCTGTGTCCTTCCCACTCCTGGTGGGCCAATCCACGCAATAACCGGCCACAGTGACAGATTTCATTTGGTGGCGACGAACTCTTGGGTTCTGTTGGGCGGCGCACGAAGAGGGCCAGAGAGAAAAGAGCGAAGTGGAGTTGGTCGGGCCGCACAGGAGGCCGCAAGTGGATGGAATACTGAGGAGGCGGACGGCCTGCGACTTGTACAACGAAGAACAACCAGGAGTCGAACTGTAAAAATCGATTTATTGGAGGAGTACCGGGGAGGTGGAGCTGTGGAGAGTACTCAAAAAAGGGACGGTTTATAAAAACAACCAAACGCACGCGAGGGCGAAGAAGATCGAAGGCTTCGTTCTTTCGATTAAGCCCCCCCCCATCGTAGGAGCTAAACACGAAGCATAGGAGCGAAAAAACGCGACGACAGCGAAGATGATGTCGTCTACGACGGAAGATGGAGCTACGGTGACAGTACGGAACCCGCTACTCGTGGTGATGCAAGCCCAAGCGGAGAAGGAGAAGATAAGGGAGCGACGACGCAAGATTCGGGCCGAGCGACGGAAGGATCGCGAACGAAGACGAGGAACCGGCCAGGTTGGGGGCCACGTGCGCCCGACGACCTACACGCCCCCTCCGCCCCTCCTCATGCCCTCGACATCTTCATCTTCTTCTTCGAGCAACGGGGGCGTCTCATTCTCGAAGAAGAACGCGGATATCAACTACGACGTAAAGATCGTCGGACCCAAGGTCCCATGGGAGCACAAGGGCAGCAAAGCCCCCTCTTCATCTTCATCATCGACCAAGGGGCGAGGGATGGCGGCAGCAAACGGGAAGGGCGCAAGCAACAGCGATTCGGAGGTGGGAACGCGGAGGGGCAAGGCGACCAAGGAGGAGATGGCCAACGGCAACGCCGCCATGTCCCCCGCCCAGCAGCTCCTCATGCGCATGTATCAAAAGAAGGCAGCCGCAGCTGGTGCGCTCCCCATCTCCTTCAATCTTTCCCTTTAAGTCCCGCTACGTTTTCCTCTACGTGATCTTCATCTTAATCTTCAACCCCCTCCCCCCTTCCCTTCTCTCTCCTTCAACTCTTCTCTTCCTTGATCGTTTCATCTCACACGAGCGTTTCGTATTGATTGTGTTTGGCACTCGCTGAACCGCGGTCGTGCTGTCGTTTCTTCTCGTCGTGCTTGCTGGTGCGTGGTGGGTGATGGTGATGACCGATCGCCGCCGCAGGGAGGGCCAAGGGGAAGGAGGAAGAGGCGAGCCGGGCGGCGGCAGCGGCGGCGGTGCAGCACAGCCCGCAGCAGGAGAAGCTGGTGGCGGAGGTGGCCAAGCGGGTCCACGAGGCGTCGGCGGAGGGCCATCAACAGCAGCAGCGGACGAGGAGGAGGAACGAGGAGTACCTTGTCGAGAGCGACCTTCATGAGATTTGTGACTGGCTGGCTTCCCTCAAGCTACCCGTGCCGGACTACCTCGAGCCGCTGGTGATGGAGGGCTTCGACAACATGAACACGATCCGGCTGCTGCAGGAGGAGGACCTGATCAAGCACGTGGGCATCAACAAGACGGGCCACCGCAAGAAGATCATGTACTGGGTACATCGCAACCGACCAGAGGGCTACTTCGACATGATGAGCGACGGCGAGCAGGAGGACGACGACCAGGACGACTACAACATCATGTCCGAGCTCAACTGGTCCTCCAGCGACTCCTCGGCCGCGACCTGATGATGGCGAGAGGCCTCTACTCTACGCGGCGCGACCTCCCCTCGACGACGTGTCTCTCCTTCATCGTCTCTCTCCATCCTTCCATCTCTCCTCTGCTCTTGCTGTTTTGTACACTTGGCATCCAACCCGAAGCGTTGGGGAAGGCGCTGGGTTCTCTACATTGTAATTAAGTACTCGATTACGGAATTACGCCCAAATGACCGCTGTAGAAGGGGATGGCGAACTTGTTTATTCAGAGGCTGCGAAGAACAGCGGACCTTCCAGAATCAGGCTTGCTAGAGGGAGGCGGCTTAGGCCGAAGTGGGCTGTGGTGGCGCAGAGATCTTGGCACCCTTGCTCAGCTTCTCGTCCTGTATCGCCGCACGATGAGGTTATGAATGATCGTCATCAATTAAATTAAACTCTTATTACCTTTCGCTTGGGCACGGCAGACTTGCCGGCCTTGTCAGCGGTGAGACCGGCCTTGGAGCTCAGGAAGCTCTTGTAGAGGGGCGAGTTCACGTCGTAGATCATCTTGTATGCTCTCGATAGTAGATTTTTGATTGATTGATTGCAGGCGAGGAAAAAGGCAGGAAAGCCGATAAATTGAAACCGCGCACAAATTCTGCTGGAAAAGAAAAATAGGAAAGAAAGGCTTTTCCTGGGCCCAGCCAAGGGGTCTTCGCACCGAGCGACGGAAACAGAACAGTGATGGATGGCCACCCCCTGCTTGCCGAAGCCGAGGAGGCCATCGCGACCAGCCCGCTGGTGACTGCGGTCTGGTGGGTGATGGTCTCCCTGCCCATGCCGCTGGTCAACTTCGTCCACAGCCTCTACCTGTGCTACTCGATGCGGCTGACCCTCGCCACCGTGCGTCCCCTGCCCTGGCTGCTGTCGCTGGCGCTCGCCATGGGCTACTGCCTCGTCGGCGCCACCACGCGCTACATTCTGCTGGGCAAGCGGGCCGAGTGGCTCGCCTCGGACATGACCCTTCCCGTCTACTTCCTGGCCTGGGTTCTCATCAACTCTTCCAACGTCATCCCCGAACTGCTAACGTCTCGTCCCGGCTACGTACCTTCGCCACCCTCATCTTTGGTGATTGTTGGGAGATTTTTTCATTCACTCATTAATTGCTTTTTCATCATTAACGCTTGGTGCACACGTTGGTGTTGGTTGTTGGGCCAGCTCGTGATGACTGTGTTGGAGATGGTGCACAAGGCTCGGACCATCACCGGAGCCGTTGACCTCACCGTTAAGGTGCGTGCGCTCACACTCGACTTTGACGCCGTGTGCATCGGGGGCTCACCTCTTCTGTTTCGCGTGTCTTGCTGTTCTGCACACGCCCAGACCTTCACCGAACCGATCTGGGTGGGTCCGATTGTCATTGGCGCCCTATCTAGTACGCTCCCGCCCTCAGTTAGAGCCACACTATGCGCCCACGGCGCACGCACCGGCACTAGCGTAGCAAACTCAAAACCACACCACATCACACCACACCACACCACACCACACCACACCACACCACACCACACCACACCACACCACACCACACCCACACCACACCACACCACACCACACCACACCACACCACCGTCAGGCTGCACGGGTAGTTTCTACCGAGTGATTGTCGAGCACGTCATGCTCGGCGACAGTGTCGCCCCAACGGAATTCACCAAGCCTTCCATTCTGGGCCTCAAAATGGGCTTCTACCTCTCTATCTTCTACTACTTCAGCACAGGTCCGGTCGTGTGTGTCATGTGTCGTCGTGGCGTGTCGTGTGTGTCGTGTGTCGTGTGTCGTTGGTCGTTTGGAGGTACTAACGCCACCGTGTCTACATACATAGATCCCTATCGTGCCATCTACAGCTCGCCCTGGCTATCGAAGGACGTGGCCACGCTGATCATGATGTACTACCTCATCGCGGCCGGACTGACCGTGGTCCTGGTGGGTCCCATCGCGCCCTTCCCCTTCAACCTGCTCGAGCGCATCCTGCCCGAGCACATGATCGCTGGCCACCAGTTCAATGACGTCAACGTGATGCCGATCCCGGTATACAACCCCGGCAAGGCGCGCGTTGAGGAGGCCCGCAAGGCCTTCTTCAAGCGCTACGCCACACTGCCCCTCCCGCCCAAGACCAAGGTAAAGCCCAAGCTCAAGGTCAAGACCAAGGCCAAGGCCAAGGCCAAAGCGTTCGCCGACGAAGGCGAAGACCAGTACGCCAAGTACGCCGCGGAATTCAAGGAATCCATGGACATGCACGACTCCAAGGACGTGTAAGACATTTTCGTATTTTGGCCCACCCAACCCACCAGTGGCCTATACATGGGTCGCGTTGTGTGTGTTGTGTGGCGCGAGCGTGTGGCTTCAGCACTCAGTTCACAGACTGGGCAGTTCTGGCGTTGAAGTCGGCCCGCGGCTCGCTGCTCTCGGTGATGACCAGCACCCTCCGGTACTGCCGCCCCTTCTGCACCACCGCTTCCTCTCCCTCGGCGCCTTCACCCTCATCGTCATCGTCATCGTCGTACACCTCATCCACGTGTCTCCATTCCGCATCGGCTGCTTCCGCGCCCTTCTCGTCCACCACCTTCACGCCCGCGAGCTGGTGGATCGTGGTGTGGTCGCGCCACACCGAGAACACGACGCACGACACGCCGAGCGACGCCAGGGTGATGCCCGAGACCAGGTAGTAGATCAGGCCCGGCTCGTTCGTGTGGAGCAGCTCCGCCACGACGGGCGCGACGGACCCCGCCGGGTGCGAGGCCAGGTAGGCGAAGAGCGAGTTGAAGAGGAGCGGCCCGACGAACGAGGTGAGCGTGTAGAGCGACGAGAGGACCCCGAACAGCTCGCCCTGCCGGCGGGGCGCGAACTGGCGCGAGATCACGCCCTTCATGAGCGGCGTCGCGAGCTGGCTGAGCGCGCGCACCCCGATCAGGGCGTAGGCCAGGTTGCCGTCGGCGATGATCGCGTAGACGAACGCCGTCAGCTGCGCGATTGGACCGCGATTTAACGATGATGGTGCTGACGTCAGCACTGCGCGGGCGGAGGTGGTCGGTACCGCGCTGTCGGCCAGGGCGAGGAGGATGGCGGCCTTGTCGTTGACGAACCGGATCACGRGGCGGAGGAGCAGGCCCTGGGCCAGGATGCAGCTGACGCCCCAGGCCGAGATCATCAGCCCTGCCCGTACCGCGACGCCCCGCAGTGAGCAGT
>CACVKS010001561.1:0-19986 GCA_902749335.1 Acanthamoeba triangularis
GCCCCACCACCGTCTTCCCTTCCCACCCGTTGACCTCTCTCTCTCTCTCTCTCTTCCACCCACTACAGAGGAGCTCTGCCCCACCACCGTCTTCCCTTCCCACCCGTTGACCTCTCTCTCTCTCTCTCTCTTCCACCCACTACAGAGGAGCTCTTGCCCCAGGACTACTATGGGTACCGCACACGCACGACCGCACACCCATGACCGCACACGACACGGCGGCTGAAGTTGTGAGCGCGTGGCGGTGTGTGTGTGGGCGCAGGGAGAGCCTGGTGGGGGTGCAGGCCGACCAGCGGGTGCTGGACACGCTGCTGATGGAGAAGCTCCCGCACGTCGCCACCCACTTCGAGCGGCTGGGCTTCACCCTGCCCCTCATCACCACCCAGTGGTTCTCGTGCCTCTTCGTCAAGGACCTCGGCGCCGAGGTAGGCGTGTGTGTGTGTGTGTGTGTGTTGTGTGTGCGACGTGTGCGTGTGCGGCGTGTGCGTGGCGGGACCATAGCTGACGCGTGTGCCGCGCGTGTGTGTGCGGTGCGTGCAGTTGGCGTTGCGTGTGTGGGACTGCATGTTCAACGAGGGCAGCAAGATCCTGTTCCGGGTGTCGCTCGCGTTGATCAAGATCCACGCGCAGGAGCTCATCCAGACCACCGACTACCAGACCCTCTTCGTCACCATGAAGCGCATCACCAAGAACACCTTCGACCCAGAACACCTCATGAGGGTCCGCTCCCCCGCACACATCGCGCACGACCGCACACGCACCACCGCACACGACCGCACACACGTTAGAGTGGACTGACGGGAGGGTGGCGGTGCAGGTGATGTTCGATGGGCTGGGCGGGTTCCCGCGGAAGAAGGTTACGCAGCTGCGCAACCACTTCTACCCGGTGGTGGCGCAGGAGGTGGCGGCCCTCCAGCAGATGCGCGCCCAGCTGGCCGCCCAGACCGCGGCCCGCAAGCGCCTCACCGCCTCTGCCCTACTCGCGAGTGACCGGCAATAACTATTTGGTTTGGGAAAACTGTGGTGCTGTGTGCTAACAACCAAATCATGAGGAGCACTGCTGAGAAGGCCATCATTTGCCAACTGCCCTAAGATTGAATTGGGTCACACTGGTGGGTGAGGACTTTATGCACTGGACAGCAGTAATGTATGGTCTTGCAGACACACCATACCAGGGGTGTCTTGTTTCAGTTGCTTCATTTCCCTGCTGACTATGTACACCCCCTGTTTGTCAGTTAGTTTGTTGTTCAATGTTTGGGATTATGGTGAGCAAAAAGGGGAACTGTCCCCTTTTCATGAACACCTGGTCAGTGGCAGGCACCACAGGTGCAGGGATAGCCATCAACACCTACTGCTGCCACCATGAATACTGCTTTGCCATCACTGACAACAGACATCTCCTTGCTGGTTTCTTCTCTTGTTTTACAACCCAATGTGACAAACACACAGGAGGCTCACACTCCTTCAGGGCCTTCACAATGAATGTCTTCTTCACAAAGAAGATGTGGGCCATAGAGGCCTTGACTTCTGTATTCACACAAACAAAAAATCTTCATGTTATTTACATTATAATTGCATGACTGTGTAGGTTGTGCAGGAGATCAGGGAACTTCCTTGAGCTCCTGTTGAGTACTGTTTGAGCACTTACCCATTTCCCTGAAGGCAACCCCCCCCCTGATGACTGCATTTGCCAAATAAAAAACAACCAGAACCACAGAAGTGAAGGCTGGTCTCCAGAGGGCAGCTCTCTTTTGCCTCAGTCTCATGCTCAAGTGACCAAGGGCCAAACATGTGTTAGCATATCCTGGTCTCAGGTGGCAAGGACCTGCCAGGGTCAGACAAGTGCCAGCACACCTTTGGCCTGACATGCTGGCAGTGTGGGCACTCAAACTCTAGAGAACAGAGCACCTCCTGGGTTTGCCAAGAGGTGGATGTGTCAGCGTCAGCACTCCAACCACACACAGCACACACCCACCACAAATGAACATGATTGTGAGGAGGGAGGCAGGGGAGGTGGCACCAGCTTTGAGCTTGTTGGTGTGGGGAAGCAATAACCTCTGGCCAGATGAAAGGCAAGTCACAGTCATTTGGGGGAGCCTCATTTTGCATCAATAAATGCAAAATAATTTGTATATATTGTGACACATTAGGAATAACTCCACATACATTATGGACCATCAAGGGCACAGAATCGCCACATACATGTACGCGATGATTTTTGAGACATTTTCTTCGTGGGCTATTTGCATTTCTCTACAATTTTCACAACGATTTTTCACCCAAATTTCTCATATCGACAAATCAGGAGAGAGAACACACTATGCGCCACTGAGATGACCGCGTATGCATATGCAGTCATTTAGTACCTCCAGGACATGCTCAGGTCTCAACAAAAACCCAACAAGCAGGAGTCCATGACAAAAGAAGCTGTGGAGATTTCTCACCACCAAAGGTAGCTTTGGTGCTCACAGTAGATACCCAAGTCTTACCCTCATGTTTCATGAGCTCACCAGCTGCCTTCCTGTCCCAGGTTTATTTTTTCTTACTGGTTCCTCCATCACATCAATCTCCAGAATGGCCACAACATAGACAGGCCACCTTAGTCCTCACCCCAGAAAAATGCCAGGAAATTGCAAAGTAAACCATTGCAGAGCCAGAATATCAGTCTTTATTACATGAAATGATGGCATAAACCATGAAATAAGCACAGCCTTTCTTCCATAAAATGCTCTCAACCACTGTAAAATAGGTTTCATGAGCAAAAAATCAGATGAACAATCACATAACCATTTACACTTCATCAAAATTTCCACAGTCATTTTTTCACTCACCTTTCATCTGGCCAGAGGTTCAGTGTGGTGTGGAGTGAGAATGTGGTGTAGTTGGGTGAGAGCCTGGGAGGATGGTCACTCTGTTGACAAGGGTATAGAGGATTGCTGGCCCAGGTCAGTGAGTTATTGAAGACAAATAATCATGCATGGTGATTGGGTACTGTTGTGGGAGCTTAACCATGTCTTGGCCAATGATGCTGAGCTTGCTATTGATTTTGAGTGAGGATGTGTCAGGTTCTCCATGAACAGAATTTAGCCCTGGTATTTCTGTCATGGTTTGTGGCTGCACTGTGGCTCTGCAAAAAGAAATTCACAATAACAAAAAGTGTGTATGATGGACTTGACACCAAGTAAGGTCTTGGCCCAAGTAAATATGCCCAAGTGATAACATCTTTGCCAGGCCAATCAGCCAACTGACTTGATTTTCGTTTTAAAATGTTGGTTTTTCTGGTTCCTGAGCGTGTGGTGGCTTGCGAGAGAGGGTCGGAGAAAAAGCCCATTATACATTCGGTGAATAAGGAGGCCTAAATTTAGAAGCAACATGTCTATGGAAGATGACACGCAGGTGGAGCACGTGGCTGCAGGTTTCGTCGTTCTCAGGTCGGTGCTCGATCCCGAGCAGCAGAAGGAACTCGCCCACTTTGCGCTCACTGCCGGGTCCCAGCCCAAACAAGGCTTTTGGAAGAAGGCCGGCGATGAGGCTGACGCCGGTTACAGGCTCAACGCAGCCCACACCCGAGGCCGCATCTACAACGCGCTCAACGCCTTCCCCGACCACGAGAAGCTGCTGTCACTCTGCAACGACCTCGTCGCACGCGCGAGGCGGGTCGACCCCGCGCTCCCGGCGATGCAGCCCACGCACCTCCTGCTGCTGTGCTACACGTCGGCCAGGGGAATGGCCTGGCACGCCGACACGGGGCAGAACGACGGCGACAACGACCACCCGATCGTGTCCTTCTCCATCGGCAATCGGTGCACCTTCGGCTACGAGGTCGACGGCGAACGAAAGTACACCACGCTGGCGTCGGGCGACGTCGCCATCTGGGGCGGACCGCTGCGCCTGATGAAGCACTGCGTGAAGAAGGTCTTCCCCCACACCAGCCCGACCTTTTTGAACGAGGGCCTCGCAGTCTCCTCGGTGGTCGACTCGCCAGCGTCGCCTCCGCTGTTGGACATGACCAACGTCAGGTTCAACTTCACCTTCCGAGACGCCCCGACCGTCAGAGGACGAGAGAAGGACTTTGAGACCTTCCAGTCCTATCCAAAAGCGTGATCTGTTTGATGTCAATTTATATTTTTATTAAATATATATATTAAAAATACATAAATATTAAAGTAATAATAAATAAATAAATAAAAGTTTTTGTTTTTTTTTATGCGGGTAGAAGGTCCGCGTCCGCGGCTGGCGKAGGTAGCGCGTGGTGGGACGGGTGGAGAGCGACGACGAGGTATCCGCGGGCTCGATCCGACCAGCTGTCGACTCGACACAGCAACGGCACCAGATCGTGGACCGATAGCCAGTGCGGAGTCGTCCGGTGGCTTTTGCGTGCGTGCGTGAGTGCGTGCGGGCGTGATCGGGGTGAGGTGACCAGGGACAAGGGTCCGGGAAGAGAGGGAGGTGGTGGTGGTACCTGGCCACGTCGAGCAGGAGCACCATCTGTCGCTGCGGGTGGTAGGCGGCCAACGGCGAGACGTGCCCTCCCCGGTGGTTCTCGAATTCGCGCCACAGGTTGACCACCACGCATCGCGTTCTATCGCGCGTGTTGTCAGTACCCGCTTGGCTGCGTGTGTGCGCGTGCCGCGTCGCATCGCGTCGTGTGCGTGTCGTGTGTCGTGTGTCGTGTGTCGTGTGTCGTGTGTCGTGTGTCGTGTGTCGTGTGTCGTGTGTCGTGTGTCGTGTGTCGTGTGATTGCGCGCGTGTGCGCACCTGGAAGAGAGCACGGCGGCAATGTCGTCCTTGAGCCACTGGGAGACCTCGAGCGGGTCCTCCGAACTGCGGAGCGTCACAGTGGCCCCGGCCAGCTCGAACAGGCGCGCCACCTGCTTCAGGTGGAGCCCTACAACACACACACATAAAAAATAATAAATAAAAAAATGCAAACAATAAATAAAAAAATAAAAAGAATAAAAAGAATAATGTCCACCACCTTTGTGCATGTCCCTCTCGCGTTTGTAGAGGTGCTTCATCACGATCTCGCTGAACAGGTCGTCTTGGGTCACCACGCGCTCTGGTGGTCGACGTTGCTCTGCTCGTGTCGCCTCTTCTTTAGCTTCGTAGTTGCCCGTACCGTCGCCGTCACCATCACCAGCACCACCATCACCGCTCCTGCGCCGCTTCTTCCTGGCCACCACCACCAGCTCCGCTCGGTTGCAGCCGGGTGGCGGTGGAGGAGATGCAGAGCGGAGGGCGTTGAGCACGATGGCGCACGAGGCCAGGGCGCAGAAGGAGCCCCGCTTCTGGGCCTCGAAGTGGGGCTGCAGCCACCCGTGCTGGCTCCACCCCGCCCGCTCTACTCGAGGCGCCACGGAGAAATGCATGAGTTGAACAATCCATTGCGGCGCAGGTAGAGAGGGGGGGGGGGGCATGAAATGGATTGGAGAGGCGGGAAAGCACCTGACTCGAGCAAAAGGCTCTGGCCGGACGGTTCGTGCAGCATCACGATCGCTCGGGCGTAGTGGAGGTCTGCACATGGATCTGAGATGAATATCGTGTGTGCAGCAGATTTGGAGCAAGTTAGGGGGAACTGCGTTGGCACCTTTGGCGTTCGGAAAACGACGAGGCGGGGTCCACCTCCACACCTCACGCTCCCTCTTGTCTCCCTCCTCCTGTTCCATTTGTCTGGCCCTCCATTTCACGCAAAGGCCTTTTGTTTTTATTTTATTTTATTTTATTTTATCTTTACAGTCATTACCAGTTGATCACCGGCTTTGGTCGGATTCGAACCCGCCTTCGATCTGGTCGTGTCAGATTTCGGATGACAGCGCCATTTCGGTGGCAATTCGAAAAGAATGAAGTGGCGTCGCTGTCAGGGGAAATGAAACGACATGACACGACAGGGCATTGGCCCACGTCTTCATTTTTTGTGCCGTTTTTCTTCTGCTTCATCCCTGTCCGTGTGCGGCAGCCACACAGCGCACGAGCTCTCCACTCCATTTCAAACGTCAAGCCGACCATCAACGGTTCTTGTGTCTCTCTCTTGAAGTGGCAGCGCCCATCATCGTCAGCACAACAGCAGTTCATCCCATCACCCGCGGCCGCTCACCGCCGTCACCTCTCTCGTCCTCGCCTTGTCCGTGTCACGAGCACAGCAACAGCAGCCAACGTTTCCAGAAGGGAAGGAAAGGAAAGGAAAGACAAAGAATGAAGTTGCATGGAGGATACTCGCTGGCGCCGCTAGGACACCAACAGCTGCACCAGCTCCAGCAACAACACCAGCAGCAGCAGTACCAACAGCAACAACAGCAGCTGCTGCCATCCATGATGGCCCAACAGCAGCCGCAGGCAGACCAGCTCATCCACAACCACGCCCTCTTCCCCGAGGTCCTCGATGCCCTTCGCCGATGCGAGGTGGCCGGACTGAACACGGCATCGGCCGCGGAGTTGGGGCTGGCAGGGGGCGCACCCGCACCYTCTTCATCATCCAACAACATCCCCTCGTCGGCCCTGCCGCCTCTCCCCTCYCATTTCGGCGGAGATGGATCAGATCGATCGGATTCGACGGACGATTACGTGATCAAGTACATCGAGCTGCAACGGCAGCACGCGGCGCAGCTCGAGAAGGTCTACGATCTCTGCGATCAATTCTCATCTCGCTACTTGACCCTGCTGAAGGAGGGCGCCCAGCGATTCACCACCACGGTCAACGCGGCCCAGGATGGCGGGGGCGGCAAGCGCAAGGGCGATGCGCTCGACAGCGAGGCCAACAAGAAGCATATCCATCTTTTATTGCTTCTTCATCATTCACTACTCGCAACTTTCGCATTCTGCAGAACTCTCAATTCTCCAAATTCACACGATTCAATCTCACCTCTTCTTCTCTTTTCCAACAACAGGAGCAAAAGCGTCAGCTCGCCAGCCAGACCGGGCTGACCATCAATCAGATCAGCAACTGGTTCATCAATGCCAGGCGAAGGATCCTGCAGCCCATGCTCGAGACCGTCCGCCAGCAGCAGCAACAGCTGGGCTACGGCGGCGGCCCGGGCGAGGGGCGGGACCCCAACGACACCATGCACCAGCTCGAGGGCGAGGACGACCTCCAGAACGAGTGGGGCACCGGCGAGCGGGCCGGCGTGCCCATCTCCTCGATCGTGTGCGCCGACGACGGCGACAGAGCGGCGCGCGAGCGGATGGACGACGCCGCGCGCGGCATTGTGCAGTAGAGAGAGAGAGAGGAGGGAGAGAGAGAGAGAGAGATGGAGGTGGCACACAGGTGTGTTGAATGCTCACCTTTCTATGGCCTATGCCAATGTAAATATCACACCACCAACACACAACATGTTCTACATATATACCTTGAGTACCGCCTTGAAGAAAAAGAAGTGGAAGACGAAGAAGTAGCGTCAACACCTAGTGTTGCTGGCGGGCGGCGACGATGGCCTGCAGGTGGCGCGATCGCTTGAGCATGAGGGCGGGCATGTCCTTGTACTTGAGGGCCTCCTCCCACGACAACCGCGGCGCCTGGCCCGTCTCGGTCGCGCCCACCGCCACCCGAGTACTGCGATCGGGCTGGACGAGCGAGGCCAGCACGGCAAGCGACAGGCGCAGCGACTCCTCGGGCGTGCTCGCCACCGGGAACACTCTGCCACCATGAGCCACGTTCAGTTCGTAACGCAAAAAGGCAGCAGCCGGTGGGGGGCGGCTGATGGGCGCATACCTCGCATTCCAGACGCTGCAGTGCTGCTCGCCCGGCGGCCAGAGGGTGGCGGCATCGGCGAGGCCCAGCTGCGCGGCCACGGCGGCCAGCGACACGCCGCGAAGCTGCAGCGAGGCGGCGGCCTGGGCTGGCGTGGCGGTCTTCTTGAAGTCGTCGCCGATGCCGAAGAAGGAGGTGATCCACCCCTTCGTCGGCTGCGTCGCCGCGTCGGTCGCGGGCACCTGGCAGGGCAGCGTTTGCATGATCAGGTCGCCGGGGATGTGGACCTCGGTCGCCTCGTCGGCCTGCAGGTCACTGGCAAAAGAAAAGGAAAGGAAAAAAGGCAACACTAAGCGAGCGCGACACGTCAGCACGCCGCAAGGCAAAGGTGGGGGTACAGTACTTGAGGATGCAGCGGCTGCCGACGGTGGATTGGGGGCGAGGGAAGCGGCAGTACTCGACCACCGACATCTCGCTCACGCGCACGTCGTCGCCAAAGATGCAGTGCAGCGTGCTGCACCCGTCCCTCGTGCCCTCACTAACCACGACGCAACACACACATACACACAGACACATTCAGTATTGCGTGTGCGTGTGCGGTGGTGCGTGTGTGTGCGTGTGCTACCTGGGGAGGCCGGCGTTGAAGACATGGCGGCTGAAGCCCAGCTTGGGCAGGTTGACGCAAAAGTGGTCTGTTGGCAACGAGAGCCAGACGGAGAGGCGTCAGGGGGGTGGCAAGCCAGAGGCGAAGAACGAAGAGCGAAGAGCAATGAGAGAAGAGGGGCCGAACCGAGGTACTCCTGGCAGGTGCCGATGTGGATGAAGAGGGACGGGATGAAGGGGATGACGTTCAGCTGAGTGCCCTTGAGCAGCTCGTAGAGCTGCCTGCGCACGGTGGCCAGCGAATCGGTGACCACACTCACGTTCCTCGTGTTTGTGAGATAGCTGTCCTCCGCTTCGCTTCCCAGCGGCTGGCACATGACACACACGCAAAGTAAGCTCACAGGGTGCGGGTCTAGCTAGGGAGAATCAGGCCTCGCGCACCTGCATGAAGTCGCCATAGGCGTCGATCTCGCAGCGCAGGGGCCTGACGCTTCGATAGTACTGCAGCAGCGACTTGGCCACACTCGTGTCGAAGAAAAAGTTGCTGTCCACCATCACCTGCAAAAACCAATAAAAAATTATAAATAACGTATTATAGAATTAATATTTAGGAAAAAATAGAAAATAAATAATTGTTGTTTCACCTGTTGGTTGGACAGGAAGGCGCCGGCCTGCTTCATGAGCTCCATCGAAGGCTTGTGCAGGAAGCGGCGGCAGGAGTGCACGGGAAGAAGGCTGGCGGCGTCTTCAGAGCTGGCAGCCATGAGGCCCTTGGCGGACACCTCATCGGAGAGGTTCTTCTCCAGCACGAACACGCCGTGGGTGAGGCCGATCTCGGCCTCGGCCGGGTGCGACATCGCGGTGAAGCCCGCGTTGTGGAAATTGCAGCCTGTAGCCGGCCACCAACCACAAGCAAGTCAGCGCGCTTTGCAACAATCCAATATGTACATAATATGTTAAAGTATATATATAAGTGAAGTGAAATGAAATACCTGTGGACTCAAAGAGTTCGATGTCGTCGGCGCAGGAGATGAACACGCCCGACGTCATGTTGCGCGGGAAGTCGATGAACATCACGAACTTGAGTTCCAGCATGGAGCACCCCGGGCCGCCCTCCACTGCCAACGGCCAATTACGCCAGTGGTGAGCTCACACAACGACACGCACGACAGCGCACACGACACAACCAACACACACAAACACGCACCAAGGGAATAGGGCACGGAGGCGAAGATCTTGCCGGTGGCGCTGTGGTTGGGGAGTCGCTTGCTGTAGCCGCCCGCGTGGATGATCAGGACCTTCACTACGTCATTGGACGAGAATCATCATTGTCAGCCAAAGCAGCGCAGGCGTGGTACGAGAGAGGCCCAGGTACGCTGATAGAGCTGAGGACCGTAGAGCTCGTCGAGCAGGTGGAGCACGTGCATGGTCGAACCGCCGCAGCCGATCTTGTCGCCCGGCGGATCCTCGATCACGAGGTACCTGGTACGCCGTGCACCAAAGTGAGTCAGAGGCGAACACACACGCCACACACGCCACACACGCCACACACGCCACACACGCCACACACGCCACACACGCCACACACGACACACACGACACACACGACACACACATGACAGTCATAGGGTACTCACTTGACGTGGTCGGGGATGGTGCCCTGCTGTCGCCTTTCGTCGAGCTGGCACTCGTAGAACCGCTTCTGGTCTTGGTCCGCAGCTGTCACCACGACCACCTCCCAAAAGTCTGTGTGGGTCACCCCCACCACAACCCCGCCCCATGAGCAATGAAGCACGACATGATGTGGTTGATTAATCGACCCATTGGCCAAAACAACACCTTTGGGTGCGGCACGAGCAGCCTCAGCGATGACAGCCAAGTAGTCGGCCGTCTTGCGACGCTGGACGGCAGCAAAATCGAGTGCTGCGCAGCTACTCGCCTCCATCAGATGGATCTGTGTCTTTACACGGAGAGAAAAAAAAGAAATCAAAAAAGTTTTTCCCTTTCAATTTCCCTTTGTTATTTCCATATTGGGTAAGCGCCCTTACCCTGGTTTAGTTCCGACTGCTGGAAGAAAACGTTAAGCGCTACCATCTGTCGGGATACTGCTATCCCTCTTCTTCCACTCAACATCTAGACCATCAGCATCTGAAAAGTCTTCCTCAGTGTGACAAACACTTCATCTCCTCCCTATAATGTGCAGCTTTGTGGAAGAGTAACAATCACCACCTCACCTGAATACAAGTTTAACATGATGAGGAAGCACCTCTTCCCTCTTCTTATCCTTTCTTTCTTCTTTGTCTTCACCTGCCACACTACCCAGGGGTGTGCGGAACCACACAGCTGATGCCTTTGCTCACCTCAACCTGTGGCACGGCCTTCACCATAGTTCGCGGCACAGAAAGCAGAAGTGTTCAAGATGACCTCCCTTCCCCCAATGAAATGGCAACAGCCAATAAAAAGCTAAAATGAAAAGGAAAATAAAAAAGGGAAAAATTCACTTAAGACTGCAAACAACAAGGAGCATGGGCCAGGCGTCTGCGTTGATACGCACCACCTGCGACGGCGTTGAACACACTCTGTGCCTGGACAAGGATGTAGGCTTCACCCTTTTGCAGGTAAACCCCCCTTTGTTCTATCGATTTTTATTTCTAGATAATAAATTAATATATCGCACCAACAAAGCACAAGCTGCGTGGCCAGTTCGGTCTGCCACTGGCGCTCGAACCTGTGGGGCTCCTTCCACCCAATCCCACGGCTCCCGTTCTGTTCTTCGCCGACCTGCCCGACTGCGATCTCTCCACACTTGACAGCAACTCCCTGTACGAACTCGTTCTGCGCGAAGCCCGTACGCCCACACACCACCACCCACCACCACGCACCGCCACTGACCCAGGTTAGGTGCAACCACACAGCGGCGACGATGTGGGGCAGCTTCGCGGGACTGCCCGAGGAGCTGATCGAGCGCGTCTTCGCCCTGGTCGACCTGCACGACCTACTGAGCCTGGCCTGCGTGAACCGCGAATTCAGCTGGGGCGCGGCGAGCGACGCCGTGTGGGCCGACCGCTTCCGCCGCCACCGCCCACGCCTGCCCGAGGCCGGGGCCAGCCACCAGCTCCTGCCCTTCTGGAAGGACCGCTTCCTCTCAAGTGGTTCGCACTACCACTCAACACCACCCCACCCACATCCACTTACTGACGTCACTCGCGTGTCGTTTGACGTGCGTGTGATGAGTCCAGCGACGCCGCAGACGGTGATGTGTGTGGGCGATGAGGTGGTGCTGGAGCACCGCATCCGCGGCTTCCCGCCGCTCTACCTGGGCACCGGCGCGCTGCTCTACCCGCAGCAGCAGATGTCGCGCAAGTTCACCCTCAAGGAGCGCATGCCCGAGCACAACCACGCCTCGATCCTCTTCGTGTCCACACCCGACCGCGGCGGCCGGTTCACGAGCCGCTACAGCGTGCGCGACGGCCAGCCCGTGGTGGCCGCCACTAACACCCACTTCACGCTGGTGCTATCGAGCTGCAACCAAGCCTACGGCTCGCTGCTGGCCCCGCAGGACTTCGGTATGGTCGACGCCACCACCGCGTGGGCTTGGCGGTTCGAGCACGCCCGACGCCCGGCGGCCGATGACGGCGGCGGCGGCGACTTGAGCGGGCGCCCGTCGGCGTTATGGCACTACGGCGCCGCGGTGTTGCTCGTGGCCACGCCAGTGGCGACGTCATCGACGGCTGCGGCGAGCGAGCAGCGCTACTACGTGCGGGCCGAGGCGGGGCAGGGCAGCAAGGGCAACTGGGCCAGGGCCGAGCTGACGACCAACCGGAGCCAGGCGGCTGTGTTCCGGCTCCGGCTCTACGTCCACGCCCTCCACAAGCAGCCCTGCCTCCTCCAGACGGCCTCTACAGACTACGGCGACGACGACGATGGTGGCGGTGATGATGGTGAAGTCGCCCGGTATGGCAGCGCGGGTGAAGAAGACGAAGACACCTGCGCGTCGCTGTTCGCCGAGGACGAGGAGTATTAGACAACCAACAAGAACCGTTGCTTGCTCGCTGGTTGTTTAGAAGCTTCGGTCACGGTGAAGAATCGAGCCGCAATCGCACGGGCGAACTGTTCTCCTTGTCCTCCTCCCGGCAGCTGCTCGACTTCTTCTTGGACTTCTTCTCCTTCTTCTCCTTATTTTCTTTCTTTTCTTTCTTCTCTTTCTTGCTCTTCTTCACCTTGTGTCGGATCACCTTCCTGCAGCCACACGATCGTTCATTAGTCTATGCGTGTGCATGTGGTGCGAGTTGGGGTGCGTGTGGTGCGTGTGGTGCGTGTGCGGTGTCGCACCAGCTTGGGGAGGCCTCGAACAGCAGCTCGGCCGGTTGCGTTTGGGCGGAGCTGGGCAGCGGCGTGAGGGCCACGCGCTGGGCCTGCTCGCGCCGCTGTGCTGATGAGGCCACCGGCGTCGTCGGCACCTGCAGCAGCCGTCCCTGCTCGTCTGACGTCGACGACGTGATGGCCTGAGCGCGCGCGCCTCGGGCCTCGGCCATGAACTGGTTGAGCCGCTCCTCGGTGATGATCTTCAGGCTGCGCTGGCGGGCCTGCTTGAAGGCCAGCGTGCCGTCGTCGCCCTGGGCCGTGAGCAGGTGGGTGACCTTGCGGGTGATCGACTTGGCCACCTCGCCGCCGTTCTCCTCGATGAAGGCCTGCATCTCTGCCTGCTTGCGCATGAAGCGGCCGAGCAGGAAGAACACCTTCCCCTCGAACCTCCGTCGTCGCTCGTGCAGCGGCGTGGCCGGCACTTCGCCATTTCCATTGCTGCTGCTGTCACCATTTTCCCCGTCGACTTCTTCGATTGCCTCTACTTTCCTCTTCTTCTTCATGATGGCTTCGTTGTCTACAGGCGCGGGTTTCGAAGTAGTCTGAGTCTCGAGCTTCTTTCTTCGCTTGGCCACCCGAGCCACCTTCTTCACTGCCGCCAGCACCATACCGTCGCCGCCTTCGTCCCGCTTTCGCTTGCCACTACTACTCGCACTGCCGACTTCCTCTTCCTCGTCCTCTTGCTCCACCTTCACCGTGGGTAGGTCGCTCATGCTGTGGCTTGCGGCTCCCATCTCCTCCCTCTTCTTCATCTTCTTCCCGTCTACATCCTCCTCTTCTTCACCCACCGGCGCCGAGTAGGTGCGCTTGATCCTCGGCTTCTTTGTTGCCGCCTGTAGTTGTTGCTCCTGCAGCATCTTCTTCTTTTTCATGGCCTCCTCTGCTTCTCGCTCCTCTTTGGCCCTGGCCTCCTTGGCTTCAGCTTCATGACGGCTCACCTCCCGTTGCAGGTAGTCGGGGTCGATGAGCCCGGCCAGCTGGCACGAGTCGATGCAGGGGATGCCCGCCATCGCTGCTGACTTGGCCAGCGGCGCCTTCTCCATCTCGCTGAAGGCGTGCGTCACCTGGTCGTTGCCCCCCAAGCTCTACGTCAGAACACCACACGCAACTCACTACCACTACACGAGGCACGCACAGATGTGTACCTCGGGGGCGAACATGGCCACGACGGCGCCGCCGTGGTGGGTGATGAAGGTGCTAAGCTGCTCCTTGGTGAGGGACTTGCAGCTGCCCGTGCGGCTCTTGTCCAACACAAAGATCTTGAACGAGAGAAGGCAGCAGTCAATTCAGTTCGCCAGTCGGCAGGAGAATGTTCTGAGAGGTTCAATCTGGAAAGATCGCGGTACCATTCCATTGAGTTTACTGCTCTTGGCTAGCGGCAAGAGAGGCTCCAGAGAGACCTCGAGATCAGCCGGGAGGGTAGATCGGATGATAAGCTCAGTCATCTTCAATTCGTCATGTGCTCTCGATCACAACTCGCAACGCGCCAATCCGGTTTTGGCGGGAAACGAAACGACCAAAAATTTGAGCAAACTATGTTTTGAATTTTCACAAAAGCTGAAAAGAAGCTCACCCGAAAAATCCGATCGCCGAGCGGGCGGCATTGGGCAGTCGTTGGGTGCGTCGGGCACCACACAGCCATCAAGTTGTTTGTTGTTGCGTGCCGCACACGCTTTTAGTTCGTTCCTGTCAGACCTGCCTACATCCAGGCCTGGGTGACTTCTCGCTCCTCCATCTGACCCAAACTCCACAGCCATAAGCTCCGCATTCCCTCATGTTCTAAGTTCCTCCATCTCATTCCGCTTCCTCTTCGCCCCCGCATTTATCGATCGGCAAGACAGGACTTCCTGCGAATCCGAAACAGAATTATATAAAAAGAAATGATAATCTCCACACATGGACGAAATCAGCGGTTGATGGCCAGTGGGGCTCTTCTGCTGCTGGTTGCCATCATTTTCTGCACCGCCGCGATGGTGGAGGCCCAGCGCGGGCCGCTGCGGGGCGCCATCACGCGGCTGGTTCCCGCATCGGCTCCCCTCATGTGCCAGGACTCAATTCGAGCTATAGGAACCGATCTGCAAGCAAACGCCTCCTACGAAATCGATTGGCGTACGTGTCTCATCCCATTCATTTTAATCCATTTTATTTATTACATCTTTTATTTTCCTCTACCCAGCTCTGTCATTTGTTCTCTTTGGAATCTGGTTAATCACTTAATCAATCAATCAATCAATCGAACACAATTCTTCGACTTGTAGCTCTGCTGATCTAAAAGATTAAATATGTCCCCTTCTGCTGTGTGTGTGTGGTCCGTTGGTTCAGAAACGAGCGTGTTGTTCTGCAAGTGGGTCAACTCGACCGAGCTGGCGTGTCCGCAGGCGCCCCTCACCAGCCCGGGCACCGTGTCCATCGTCATCAAGATCGGACCCAACATCATCAGCCCTGCCAACCTCACCTTCCTCTTCTACCGTACCTCTACCCTCTTCCCTCTTTCCTCCCGTGTGCGTGTGCGGTGGCGCGCGTTGTGTGCGGTTGGTGCGTGCGTGCGTGCGTGCGGCTAACGCGCGTTGTGTGCGTGCTGTAGAGCCGCCGCAGCTGCAGAGCCTCGATCCGCCGTCGGGCAGGGTGGCCGGAGGCTACGACGTGCGCATCTGGGGCTACAACTTCTTCCCAAACCCCGAAGACGGTGCGTGTGCGTGCGGTGACGTGTGCGTGTGCGTGTTCTCATGGAGCGACGCT
Source organism: Acanthamoeba triangularis (assembly GCA_902749335.1). Lineage (NCBI taxonomy): Eukaryota > Discosea > Longamoebia > Acanthamoebidae > Acanthamoeba > Acanthamoeba triangularis. The sequence continues at coordinate 15,392 of CACVKS010001561.1, forward strand.
GTGGACGCAGGCATTCTGTGTAAGTTCGGGAACCAGGTCGTTCCGGCGCTGTTCAGCAACCAGACGCTGCCGGTCCAGAATATCACCACCAGCCCGTCGCCCACCACGTCTCCCGCCAAGTTCGTCGCACAGTCCGGCCCGGGCGCCGCCGCCGCCGCCGCCGCTTCCCCCACGCCCGAGCCGAGCAACAGCTTCATGAACAGCATCGTCTGCCTCGGCGTGCCACGCGCCAAGTCAGAGGCACGCCCACCACCTGCCTGTTTCAAATTCCTCTTCTTTTTTTCCTTTTTTTTTAAAAACGCAAAAAAAGAGAAACAAAACTGACGTGTGCCGTACACAGGGCAAGGTGCCGGTGCRGGTGAGCCAGAACGGGCGGGTGTTTGGCAACTCGACCCTCATGTTCCACTACACCGACCAAACCGACCCGCCGCTCAGCATGTTCGACATCTTCATCATCGTGTGCGGCTCCGGTGCCCTTCTCGTCATCCCCGCCGTCGGCTTCTCCTTCTGGTRCCCGCTCTCCCCCGCTTTGCTCGCYGCGCGTGCGYGTGCGGTGTGGCTGATGGTCGTGTGCGTGTGCGTGTGSGGTACWACRACAGGCTTTACAAGGAGCGCAAGCGCAAGCGCTCGATCCTGCCGTTCACGCAGATCGACATCAAGGAGCGCGGGGTGAAGGAGCCGATCATCGACTACTCGGAGCTGCACATGATGGGCCCGCCGATCGGCAAGGGCTCCGACGGCATCGTGAACAAGGCCAACTACCGCGGGGCCATCGTCGCCGTCAAGACCTTCATCTCCTCCTCCATCAACACCTCCCTCGAGGACTTCAGCCGAGAGATGCGCAATCGTCATGGTACGATGGACCCCCACTCAACCCTATGCGTGTGTCGCGTGTCGTGTGTGTCGTGTGTGTCGTGTGTCGTGAATGTTGCCTCACGATGCGATCGTCGCGTGCTCTGTAGGAGTACGTGGAGCGGGGCAGTCTGTTGGACATCATCGTGCAGAAGCCCAAGCAGCTCACGGGCAAGCGCATCAAGCGCATCGCCCGCGAGGTCGCCCTCGGCATGACCTACCTGCACGGCATCAGCCCGCCCCTCATCCACCGCGACCTCAAGTCAGCCAACATCCTCGTACGCTCACGCACACGCCATCGCACACGCCATCGCACACGCCACCGCACACGCGACGGGGTTCTAACCGTGTGGTGGGGCCGGTCCGGGCAGATTGACAAGAACTGGCACGCCAAGATCACGGACTTTGGCATCTCGCGCCAGCTGGTGCCGACGACGATGACCCACCGCGTGGGCACCACCCGCTGGACGGCGCCCGAGGTGCTGAGCTACGGCGAGCACCACTACAGCACCAAGGCCGACGTCTACAGCTACGGCATCCTCCTCTACGTACGTCCGCCTCTCGCGCGTCGTGTCGTGTTGCGTGTCGTGTTGCGTGTGTCGTGTGTCGTGTGTCGTGTGTCGTGTGTCGTGTGTCGCGTCGTGTCGTGTCGTGTGCTGATGAAAGAACGAACTGCAGGAGCTGCTCACGAGGCGAACGCCTTTCGACGACCTGGCGTGGGACTACAAGGTGGAGATCGCCATCATGGAGGGCACGCGGCCCGCCGTGCCCGACAAGGTGCGCAAGAAGCGGCCCGAGTTCGTGGAGCTCATGGAGCGCTGCTGGGACCACAACCCGGACCTCCGACCCRCCTTCGCCCAGATCATCGAGATCCTCGCCTCCCTCGACGGCAACGGCAGCGGCCGAGGCAGCCGACCCGATCGTACGTCGCCCCCCATCTCCCTTGACACACGCGCGACGCACGCGCTGACGTGGCATGGGTGGCGTGGGGGCAGTGCTCTCGGAGGGCCAGGGAACGCCAAGCGAGGAGTCGGCACTGTTGGTAGCGTCGGGGGCGGGCAAGCTCGACCTCCACACCATCAACTAACGGACCAGCTACCCGCATCCTACCGCCCCGAACCACACCCACACACACCACACACCACACACGCGGCCAAAGCTACGGCGGACGAGGAGGACGAGGAGGAAAAGTCACAATTTTGCGGTGGTTGCCAGAGACGAGAGACGAGAGGGACAAGAGAGGAGTGGAGCTGGCGCGCGCCGAGGGAAGAAGAAGACGACGAGGACGAGGATGATGACCTGTACAGTACCAAGGCCCCGTATTTATTTTATTAGTAAGATTTTTTTTTGCACCCGTAAAAAAGCGGTGGGTGACGCTCCCAGAGTCGAACTGGGACCTCCTTGGTGGGGCAATGCAACTCTTACCGCAGTGCGTGACCCTCGAGTGGTCACCAAGTGGTAGTGTCGCGGTTGTGCGCGGACGCAGCCTCAGGCGGGATTCCTCACTTACCCCAAACGTCACCCAGCACCCAAAGCTGTGGCCTTCACCATCTTGTGCGCCCCTGGCCTGTCCTCACCCTTCTATTATGGGAACACCTTGCTCTTTCGTGAAAGCGTCCTTCACTCCACATAACGTTGCAAAACCCTCTGGCAAGCCTCAGAACATGTTGAATTGGAGAGTGCCAGACCTGTGCTCACAGGCCCACTGGCTGCATTGCTGGCACAAGCCCAGAGGTTTGGAAAATGCATTTCTTTTTGCATTTCCATTCCTGGAAGAAGAAAAGGGAAAGGAATTGAACTAAAAATACGAGTAACAGGTTTCGATTGTTCATTTGTTTTATATTCAGTTTGCTCCCCGTCATCTGCGCAGCCCCTCGCTCTTCGATCACCACCATTTTTTTTAAAGAGTAGTCCAGAGGTATGTACAGGTCTCGCCCTGCCGCGGAGGAGACGGAGGTCAAGGTGGATCCCACCAAGCTGCGCTTCGACCCCAGCGCCATCGCCAAATACAAAGTGAAAGGCCCTGGTACCTTGCACCCCCCTCCTCTCCCTTCTCCTAGTTTACTTTCATCTCCGTCGTCTCGCATCCTCCGATTTTTCTCTTCTTTCTTGTTCCATCGTAAGTTGGCCCAGAAATCACGAAATAATCAAAATTTAATATTTAGTTAAACAAAAAAAATATTAAAAAAATCAGAGGTGGACCCGCGCTACAAGGCCCCACCGCCCAAGAAGCGGGTGACCACCACGACGACCACCGCCGCCGCCGGGTCCACCTCCGGCAAGCGCGAGGCGCCCGCGTCGAGCCCGCGGGGAGGCGACCAAGGCCGCGGCCGCAGCAGCGGTGGCAGCAGCAGCAGCAGCGGTAACGGAAGCGACCGCCGCAGCTCCGGCTCCTCCTCTTCCTCCTCATCGTCATCCCGCGCTCGCGATGACGACCGCCGCAGCTCCTCCTCCTCTTCCTCTTCATCATCTTCATCTTCGCGCAGTCGTCCGTCTTCATCTCGGGTTCGTGTGTGCGTTCGTGTGCGTGCGCGTGTGTCGTGTCGTCGTGTCGTGTGTGTGTGTCGTGTCGTGTCCTGTGTGTCGTGTCGTGTCGTTGGTCGTGTCGTGTGTCTCACGTGATGGCCCGGCAGGAGCAGGAGGAGAGGACACGGAGGGACGCGGACAGGCGGCCCGCACCCAGGTCGGGCAGCGCAGGCGGCGAGTTGGGCGGCATTTCGTTCCGCAAGAAAAAGTCGGCCGAGTCCGGCGACGCCCTGGGTGGCATCTCCTTCAAGAAGAAACGCGACGCCTCCCCCTCCCCGCCTTCTTCCGCGCTCGGTACCCTTCGTTCTTTTTCTCTCTTTTCTTCTTTTTTTCGTTCTTTTGTTTCGCTTTTTTCGCTCTTTCTTCGCTTTTTTCGTTCTTTAGCGGTAGTACCAACGCAATGCAACACGACAGACACCCAGAACGGGGCCAGCAAGCGGTCGGCCGACGACAGGGATCGAGGCCGAGCCCCTGAGCGCGAGCGCGAGCGGCCGCGCGACAGAGACACCGAACCCGCGCGCGACCGCGACCGCGCCCGCCCCGCCGAGAACAACAACCGCGACCGAGACCGAGACCGCGCCGGCGGCCGCGATGACCGCGACAGGGACCGGGAGCGTCGACAGGAAAGGGAGGCCCGCGAGCGCGAGAGCGAGCGCGAGGGTGGCAAGGCCAAGGCGGCCCAGCGCGACAGGCCCCAGCCGCCCGCCCCAGCGCCACCGGTCGACAATAATAGTAATAGTAGTAATGGCAGCAGTGGTCGCCTGGCGCAGCAGAACGGCGGCAAGAGGCGGAGCGCTGAAACGATTGTCGACGCCATTTTGGACGGCGGCGGCGGCGGCGATGACGACGCCGACGCGGAGCTGCGACAGATCGAGGAGCAGGCGCGCCAGCTCGAGGAGCGCCGCCGTCTGCTCCAGCTCCGCAAGCTCAAGCAAAACGCGACCGCAGTCGACACGAACAAATCACCATCACCAAAGGCCACTGCGACCTCCGCCACTGCCACTGCCACGTCGACAGCCACCTTAACGGCGGCGGCGGCGGCGGCGGCCAAGGAGCGGCAGCGGCAGGCGATGACGCAGGAGCTGGAGCGGGAGCGGCGGCGACGGGAGCAGAGCGCGGCGGCCGGGGCCGAGGACGAGGCGCGCAAGCGGGAGGAGCTGAAGCGCAAGCGGATGGCCCTCCTGTGGAAGGAGATGGGCGCCAAGGCACCGCCGCCC
>CACVKS010001572.1:0-15180 GCA_902749335.1 Acanthamoeba triangularis
AGTGCTGCTGAGTTAGCAAGCATCCTTTCATCAATTGGCCCAGTGGCATGTGGGAGTCCATACATGCTTCTCAGGCTGATCTCTGGCCTGATCCCCAATATCTGCTCAAAAGAAAATATCCAACATAATGGTATGTCCAACACTCTTATAATTGCTGTGTATGTGTATGTGGCATATTTCTCACCTTATAACATGTTTCTTACAGGTGTGTTTGTCATCTACATTGGCTTTGAGAACAAGCACTACATTTCTTGTGGAAGACTTCATGAGCAGTGGTGATGTGATGGTTGCTGTTGATAATGTGGTATTTGGGCTTGCTGTTGTGGAGCACACTTTTGGATTCAGGGAGCTCCTGGATGGTCAACTTGGTCATGACCAGAATTCCTCTCTCCTGCATAGAGTCTGCCATGATTCTCTTGCCCTGCTTGGTGATCTTGTGGTAGGTGCTGGTCTTTGTCATCTGCTTGATGTTGATGATTGCACCATTCTTCTTGACCCACTTTGAGATGAGGTGAGGCAGAACTTGCTCACCTGTCAGGCTCTCCAGAGGAAGGGAATTTGGATTGAACTACAGAAAACAGATGTGAGTTCATTGTATTAAAAGGACTGTGTATGTGTATGCAACTGGGTATGTACCTCTTGGATGTCACCAAGACTTGAATCGTTGAGTGTTGAGGTGTTGTTGAGAGATGTGTTCATGTGCCCTTCTTTCTTGTTGATCATGTTGGAAAAGTTGAGCAGGTTCCCAAGTGGCTCTTTGTTGGCATTGTACAACATGATGATGGGTGAGTTGGCAGTCCCAGACTGTTGATGATGTGTAGGTTGTAGCTCCAAACCAATGATATCTGATGAGGAGCTCTGCTGCTCCAAATCCTGCAATGTGGAGAATGATGAAAAGTATTGGTGGATTTGATAGTTGGGTATGTGTACATGACAATATTGCAGAAGTAGTATTGAGTGTACCTTTCCATGGTCTGAAGTGAAGGGGTCCTGTGAGGTGTCATTTATAGTTGTCTCTTGATTCTCCATCTCTCTGATGAGGGAGGCAAGGTCATCCACTTTGTTGCCTTGCTGCTCCATTGCGTTGTCCTCTTCTCCTTTGGCCTCTTGAGTTTCTGGTATGGACTTCAGCTGTGAATCATTCTGAAGGTACTAAATCACCACATACACATATGTGGTGGTTATGGCGTTAGTTAATTGAAGGAACAAGCACAAATACACTAATGCATGAACAAAATCAATTATGTAGTCACCACTCACCATAACCAAAAACATTGCGTATGTGTACATGACCATTATATACTCCTAATAATCTATTCGTGACCAACATATATTTATTGCATACATGTATGCAATAAATAAATACATACAAAATGTAAATACCTTGTTCCACTTATCCTGCTTCTCCTTCATCCAATCCTGTAGAAATGTCAAGTGAGGTTGAGTATTTTACACTTACAAAAAATAAAAGGGCAAGTTACATACCACTATCATCTTCTGCAGCTCCTCCAGGCTCTTCTTCCTGAGGTCCTTGAGGTGATGCTTCTTCTTTGGCCAGCCTGGCGCGTGGTATAGCCAGTTGGCTGCCACAACCATGGTTGACATGTACATATCCTTTTCAAGCTTCACTGTACCTTTCCATCCAATCAAAATATTTTGACCAGTGCCAGTCTGTGCTGGGGAAGTTCTGCCTGCTTGACAGCCCATTCCACCTATCCTCCACAGCTCCTGTCAAACCACGTTACTAGTGCCACACCATGACAGCATGGGATGATTTCATGGACTACTACATGGAGCTTCAGTTCATGAATCAATGGTACTTACCACCACGCTTTTGAAAGATCCTTGACTTCATGGTTGTTTATCTGCATCTGCCCTCTCCTGTCATTGCTATTGTTGTGTTGTCCAAGGTCGACATATTGTGTGTAATTATAATCGTTTTACATGATCCTTTTAGTGTCACATACACATACACAGTGATTTGAGGGCTGACAAAATCATCACATGCACATACACAATCTATAATCCCACATTAATCAACCACCCATTGCAGGGAGGCCATTGAGTTCCCACTTGCTCAGTACAATGGTAACCTTCAGTCTTCAGGATCACATGACTCAACATTGTCCATAGATATGGAACACAGCCACCCCAAGGGCAACCTCAATTACAATCTGGTGAACAACCTGTGTGCCACTGATACACAGATTATCCCACCTGCTGACAATGATGACACCATCCTCCCACCCTTGGCACAACAATGGATAGCAGAGGCATTGCTCTTGGCTCTGGAATGGCTAAATAACTGTGACCTGGTGCGTGTGTTACAGTGGAAATGTTGCTCCCTGCAGTGCATCAGACACTTGCCTATTCCATGGTTATGAGCATGTCATCTTCACTACTACAGCATGCACAACACTTCTCCAGACAGTGGCTCACCACCATCCTAGAGATCTTTAGCCAGATGGCAGAAAGATGTTCTACATTTTCTCCATGGTACTTGCCTCCTCCACCACCAGAGTGAATGCAATTTAATTCTCCACCATAAGGTGTGCAGGAAGGCATTCCTATCTGCTTATGGCTCCTCAGAAAAGAAACTATTGAATTGCTGAAATTCTGTTACTTGGCGTACTGGGCAGAAGACTGGTGACTTAGTCTTGAGAGCATATGCATGGATATCAGACTACACCAAGACAGTACAAGTTCATGCCAGCTTAATCATCACATACACGTACACAATGAATTTACACACTAGTTTTTCCATTCATACAAAGAGATATAGATATCCAGATTTACCACATACACATACATGGCAATACAACATTGCTTTTCTCAACATCTTACTTGTCCTTCATCTGCAGTATGGCTGCCAATCACCATCATCCACCAATATATTCATGCCCATGATCATGACCAGGGAACATCTCCATAAGAAATACCAGAACACAGTGGCTGGCAATGGTGAAGGTGCCATCAGTTATCAACACTTCAGGCAACTCTTCCATGAGTACTACAGTCATGTGAAGTTCCCACGATTTACTTGCCTTGGTACCTGTACCACCTGCGCTGCCACCAATGACTCCATTCCCACCAAGAAGATGTCATGTTGTGGATGAGAGCAGGTGAAAGCTGCAAAGAAGGAACATCTCACCTTGGTCAAAGATGAGTGCACCTGTTATCATCAAAAGCAGCTCAAAGCTCTGGCAGATCCTCAGAACTGCATGTCAATTATAATGGATGGATCAACTGATGTCATCCTTCCCTTTCACATACCCACTCCATCCTCCTGGAAGGATCTCCACAAAGATATCTGTACCTTCACCAGGGTCAGTATGGCTGTGGCCCCAATTTCGCCATTTCGATTCTACACCATCATCTCCACCATGTACTTACTTGCCCCAATGCTTCTTGCCCTGGTTTACTCTATCTACAGTTTGATAACTGCAGCCATGAGAACAAGAACAAGTACATGCTTGCCTATTGCAACTGGTTCCTTGCCAATGGAGTATTCCAAGACATCCATATATCCTTTCTACCTGTAGGCCATACACATGAGGATATTGACCAAATGTTTTCCACCTTTGTGGTTGGTATGCATCATGAGCCATGTATTGGCTCTATCCCTCAGTTTGTCAACAACATTGACAAATGGTACACTAAGCCCCAAATGCATCCTGAGGTCATATGTCTCTGACAAGCATGGTCCTTCAAGAGCTTGCTGGCAGGATATATCCCTGAAGTACAAGGCACATCAAGGCCACATACCTTCCAATTCATTCTCAGTGCTGCATCAGATACTGTTGAGCTGTGGACTAAGGATTACATATCAACTGACTCCCATTGGGAAGGTCCAGTCAACATACTGTGCAATAATCTCCCAGCAACTGAACCTGCAATACTGGCCCCCACCTTAATCAACTCTGATATTCTCCATGATACAATGTTGGCACTCCAGAACCTTGAGGGCACTGCTGAATTACAGCAATCCTTCCATGATATAATCCAGCAATTCAATGAACCTCTTCCCTGTGATCTTATTGCTTGCCCCTTTGTTTGGGTCTACAACTGTGTGCTCCCTGTTGAGGAGCCTTTATCCAACAACTTGCCAACTACTCTCAGTGCCAAGATGTATGTGTGTGGTTGCACCTCACTTGAACTGACTCCAGTGCTGCCTGATGTTGGTGCTGTTGTGGCACTTGCAGCTCCTGATCATCCATACTGGCTTGGTCTTGTGACTCAAATTACTTGAATCAAGGTATTTGTGCAGTGGCTCCATGAGGATGACAGAGGTGTTTGGCATGTCTCATCATCTTGTGAGGAGGGCCAATTACTGAGCACTCTGATAGCACATGATGTCAGTCTCAGTGTGGTGGACAGAACCATGTGCCCTCAACTTCACCAGCGACTGCTGCAAGCACACTGACTATGGGATGAAGAGACATCCAAAACCAACTATGATCATGACTAAAATGGTACAGTGCCATGCAAAATTGTAGTGTATGTGTACATGGTCTCTTTATCTCCTACCACTCAAATCTCTAACTTCACCAACAGGACAGAAATCGTCATGTATGCATACGCAACAATTTTCAGCATCCCTGCACCCCAGTCCACAACTTCCAACTTCCCTATCCATGCAGAAAATAAAATCTCTACCGCACTGTGACATAGACCACATTACCACAAACAGTGAACACAACTTAGCCAATCACAAGCAGTACAAAGTTGCTTAGGATCAATTGCATTTATTAACACAAAAACTAATGACATTCAGCTTCACTAAAACAAAAAGATGCAGTCAAGAAATTTTTCTATTTGATAAATTGTATATTAAAATCTCCGATTTTACAATACTTGTACACAAACTATCTCCACAAAACAAAAAATGATTCACTTTTTCAACCCTTATAATGCAAAAAACTTAATCAAAACAGATATCACTTCCCACAAAGTGCCATTGTGGCTTCATATCCATTTCCGATTGCACAAAATTTTCACAGTCATTTTTTCACTCACCTTTCATCTGGCCAGAGGTTAGTTTTTATTGGTAACACAAGTCAGACAATAAATGAAACTTTCATTTTTGTGGTATCATGAAGAAGCATCTGGCTTCATGGTGGTGGCATGGTGAGACCTGAGGGGGGGTATCATTAGCAGATGCAGAAAGGGGTATCACAGATCAACATTCAGTGATACCATGACCATGGAGATGGTATCATTGGTGAACATGTAGCAATACCACCTCAGTGGGAATGGTATCTGAGCCTTTCATCCAATGTGATAAAGGAGATGAGTCTCCAACCATAACATTTAACAAGTTTCATTAGTGGTGACAATGCTTGACCTGGTTGACAATAGCCCAGCAATTGCTGTTGCATGCACCCACTGGGTGCTGAGAGTGCACTGCAGTCCCATGGAGGAGGCACTCACTGTTCCACACAATCATGGTACCATGGTGAACTTTGATGAAATGCTTAAGCTCAGGGCAGAAGAAGCGCCAGTGGTTGGTGCACTCACTGTGCTGGCAGTGGCTCTCATGCTCCTCCACAAAGATCATGGTGCTCATACAGCATCTGTCATCAGCTTTGTCACAATGGGCTGCAGTGGCATAGTTAAAGGTGTTGAACATGCAGGTGGTGTTGGTCTGAGCAAATAGGCCTGCACACCCAGTGCTGCTGCATACTGTGCCCTTGTGGCAGAAGAAACAGAAATAGATTCAGTAGGACAAATGGACATTGAGTTGAGCATTGAGAGAGTACCAATTCACAGCAGCTTGGGAAAGATGTGGAAGATTATCTGCTCTAGCCTCTGTGCCCATGCAGTTCCATCAAGGAGTGGTGCCACCTATGGGATGGGGGCAACATGGAAGTTCCACAAGGGTGGCAAACATGGCTTCAAGTCCTACCTCCTCAAGGCTGGCAAGTTTTGTGCTACAAATGGTAAGACCCTTGAAGAAGCTCATCCCCAGCTTGTGCAACACATCACTGCCATGTTTCTGGGGAAGACTGATGTTAATAGTTGTTGATATGATTAAATTGATGAAAGTTGTACCTTTGAGATGGGGCAGAGGGCTTGTTATTGATTTGTTCAAGTTGTCTCTTGCCAATGTGACTCTGCTCCTGTAAAGAACAGGGAGAAGAATTGTTATTGATAGAGAATGAGGGTGATGAGAGAGGAGGGTGAAAAAAAAAGAGGAGGCATGAGAAGAAAGGAGAGGGCACAAGAAGAAGAGGGCACAAGAAGAAGAGGGCACAAGAAGAAGAGGGCACAAGAAGAAGAGGGCACAAGAAGAAGAGGGTGTGAAAAGAAGAGGGTGCAAGAAGAAGAGGGCGTGAAAAGAAGAGGGTGAGAAGAAGAGGGTGTGAAAAGAAGAGGGCGCAAGAAGAAGAGGAGAGGGCATGAGAAGAAGAGGGGGTGAAAGATGAGGAGGGGGCATACTATTTTGAATTGATTTTGAACTGGTGACGAAGCTGATGTTGTAATCAAACTGCCACTTCCAAAAAAGGCAAGGCACCTCCTTTGAAGGAATTGCCAGAACAAAATCTTTTGTAAGTGGTCCTCAAGCCTATGACCACTAGCCAAGGCAAAACCAATTCAAGTCCTGCCAAGGATAGAGACAGAGAGACTTCAGGATGGCCAGTTTGTTTGCATCAACTGGAATTATAAAAGAAGCAATGATCTCTCTGAATTTCTGTTTTGGGTCAAACAGAAAAAAAATTGTGGGAAGCATTGTTTTACTCCAACTACATTGCCAAGGATGACACAACACCAGCTCCCACTCACCACCTGGTCACCAGGAGGCAACTGAACTCACAGATCAGCTCCAAATTGTCACAAGCTCAATGTCCAGACCTGTACACCACCATACCTGTGCTGCTTGGTCATTGCCAGCCCTGTTGTTCTTCATGTGGTGGAGTTGAGCAGAGCAATCTGCTTGTCATGCCTGGATGAAGTTGGTGACTTTAGTGGTGCTGGCCAAGTAGGGGAGGGCAGTCATGATATGGGTCTGCAGTGGGTCCTGTACATGGGAGCAGGAGGAGTGAGTGAGCATATGGGAGCATAAGGAAAAAACTGCACTTTTTGAAGCATGGAAGCATACCAGGTTATGCATGGGGTGATCACTGGTGATCATGTAGGGGGTAGCAGCTTGGATGGCACCAATAGCTGGCCAAGGGCTGGTGCTGTTGATGTTGACCATGGTCAACCGTCACAAGGTGTGAAGAGATGAAGGAGATGGGTGAAGAAGATGGGTGGAGGAGCATTGAGCTGGGACTTGATGAGTTGAGAGGCAGGGGTGATGGCCTTGTCTTGGGATGGCAGGGTGTTGATGATGAACATTGGAACAGGCTGGACGTTGATGTAGGCCTGCTTATGCAAGGGGGTGGCCTTGGCTTCATACTCTGCTGCTGGGCCAGTGTAGTCCCAGAGAAGAGCAGGCCACTTGGTTGACTTGCTGCTGCCTGTCACAGTGGTGTTCCAGAAGATGAGGGAGTAGAAGGTGGAGGAGGTGGGGGTGGATGTTTGGTGATTGGGGTGTGAGTGCATGTGAATATTGCACTCCTCCCAGCTCTCCCTCCTCTTCAACTTGGCTCTGTGATGCTTCACCAGCAGCACCCTCTGAGCTTGCCAGGTCCTCCTCAGTGAGTGACATACTCCAAGCATCAGACCTTCACTTCACTGCAGGTGGAGAAGAACCAGGCAAGTCAGTTTAGAGGTTAGACACTACCATGGTGACTGCCATGGTATTGGGGAAACAGAAGAATTTGTCAGATGATACCATGACAACTGCTGCAGTATTACTGTGCAGATATTGTAAGGACAGGGAGACATACAATGATGGGCAACCTCCTCATGGGAGATAAGTCCTCTTGCTGCCACATGGTTGAGTACAATCTCAAGATGTTTGCATGGCTTGCATCTTCTGCCCCTGGACCAGTTGACAGGTAATCAAGCTCCATGGCCAGCTCCTCTTGGAGACTCTATGGTAAGAATATGGTGTATGTTAGTCAAAAAATGCATAGAGGCATTGATGGGAAGGAAAGGAAAGAACCTGTGCAGGCTCAGGAAGTTCAGCATCCTCACTGAGATATTGCTCAGTGAATCTGGTGATTTTCTGAGTGTTGTACTTGCAGTAGGTCTGTGTCTCCTCCTCCTCAGGTGGCTGTTCATCCTCAGCATCCTTGGTGATGATCTCCTGGCATACACAAAGATCAATGTGTAAGTGCCAGAAAAAAGGATTGTAAATTGTATTGAGTGGTGTACCTCATGCACAGCTGCCTTGATGTCCTGCAGGAAGAGTGATGGAATGTTGGTTGATTCAACAACATTCATCATGTAGAATCCTGATTCAACCTTGCCTTCAAGTCACTCCAGGAGCTTGGAAGCAATGGCAGGGGCTGTTCTGAACTTGGCCCCAATGTCTGCATAACCAGGTGTTCACAAAAAGGGGACAGTGTCTCCTTTTCCTTAACTCCACCTTCCCACATACAGATTGGTGAGGTCTGTTGTCCCTACAACTGTACACAACTCTGAAATAACGCCAAAATGGCCTCAAAATGAAAGAGAAAACAGCAAGGAAAGCCTTGTTTGGAGAGACAGTTTTTTTTTGGGTGAAATTTGGGGCTCCTGGTTGGCTGCACACCAAAAAGGTCAAAAAACCCTAAAAAGGTAAGTGTTGATGCACAAAATCAGCCAAAAACACAATCTGATGTGTGTTGAATTTGTTCCCTGTACATAAAATGGCCAGAGGTGAGGTGCCAAAATGAAAATGGAAGAAGTGAGAGAGGGTCACTGGTGGTATTTCTGATGTTGAAAATCAAAAAATTCTAGTTAGACAAATAACTGGTGTGGTGTACACAAAGTCAACAATGAATGCCCAAGAAGTGGGAACATGTACATCAGTGATGACCAAAATGGCCAGTTCCATGCTCATGGTTGATGTGCTTGAGCATCTTGTGGTTCACTGCCAGGCAGATGAGGGAGTGCTTGAAGTCCTTCTCTGAGAAGACCTTGGTACCAGAGTGCTTGTTGAGGAGGTTCTGGATGCCCTGTCTTGCAAGGTCATCAGGGAGTGAAGTCCAGGCATGACCTGTGGCACAACATCCCAAGAGACAGATGAATAAAAACTTGGTCACAATACTGTGATGATTGCTGCAGTAATAATGGCACACATGGCTCCAATTCAGGCTGATGTTGCCACTAGTGGATGTGCAACAGAACTCAGGCTCCTGGAAGATGTTCTTGGCGCAGAAGGTGAAGCATTCCCACTTGGTTGCCTTGACTGATGATTCAGGGGACTCCCAGTTGTCCATCTTGCTGAGTGCAAGGAAGAGAAGATTTTGGTCCTTCTCAGGGAGGTCCTTGGTCTTCTCCCAGGGAACCACATCACATGGCCAGTCATGTGTCTCAGGGTAGTGGTTGTGTATAATCTGTGTAGAGATAGAGTGAGAATTCAGCTCAAATTCAGACTGATAACATAAAACATGTGTGTTGATACCACAACAACTGCCACAGTATGAACAAAATAGGTGTTCATGAAAAGGGGACAGTGTACCTTTTTGCAAAGTGAAATGTGTACACCATAATCATGAAAACTGGCCATTTTGGTCATTACTGGTGTACATGTTCCCACTTCTTGGGCATTCATTGTTGACTTTGTGTACACCACACCAGTTATTTGTCTAACTAGAATTTTTTGATTTTCAACATCAGAAATACCACCAGTGACCCTCTCTCACTTCTTCCATTTTCTTTTTGGCACCTCACCTTTGGCCATTTTATGTACGGGAAGGTGGAGTTAAGGAAAAGGAGACATGGTCCTTTTTGTGAACACCTGGTTAATAGTCAAACATTAATGTTCATACCAGTGATACCACAATGACCACCACAGTATGAATGAAACACTCACAATGATACCACAACAACCACCACAGTATGAACAAAACACTCACAATGATACCACAACAACCACCACAGTATGAACAAAATGAGGATACATTGATACCATGACTACCACCACAGTATGAACAAAACAATTATACAATGATACCACAACAACTGCCATGGTAGAAAAGAAAAACTCACAATGATACCACACCAATTGTCATGGTATGAACAAAACTACACAGAATAGATGTAGTGTGGTACCTTGACATGGTGATTGCCACCAAGAACCATGTAGGTGAGGCCACTATGGTCATCTGCAGGGACTTCAGCAACAAGGAACTTGTGGTCACAGAGGCGAATGCCTGCCTGGGCAATCTTGAGGGCTAGTTGCTGCGTGCCCCAGCTTGTCTTCTCCCTATATGTACCTGGTGTTGGTGTGGCTGAGTGAGTGCATGCTCTCAAGTAGCAACAGAATAGGGCATGTACCAGCTTTGGTCATCTGGTCCAAGGGAATGACCACACCATGCTTGGTCATTAACTGCTGCTTGAGCTGCACAAAGTTGAGTGCCCAGCTCTCTCATGCAAGCTATGGTAGTCAGGGTAGGTGCATCAGTGTAATGAAAAATCAAATGAAGAAAGCTGCAACAAAATGTACCTCACTTAGTCCCTCCTCTTGCAGCCCTCTCTTGCTCTTGCTGGATGGCTTCTCCTTCCCCTTCTTTTCCTCCTTCTTTTCCTCCTTCTTTTCCTCCTCTTTCTTTTCCTTCTCCTCTTTCTTGAGCTTTTCCTCCCAGTCTTCAAGCTGCAGCTTGATCTCCTCCATCATCTCCTTGTTAGTCTTTTCCACTGCTGCCAGCTGCAATGTTGCCATCATCTCCATCAGCTTTGCCTTCATCAGTCAGGAAGCAAGAACTGAGTGCATGGTCCTCACTTCTTCTAGGGTGATGAGTGACATTGTTGTTGTTCTTGTTGTGGTTGCAGTGTTGACTGTTGCTGGTCAGGCAAAGAAATGAGGATAGCACATTTTTTGATTATTTATAGTGCCTGTCTCACAAATTTGTGATTCATTGAGCTTCCACTCCTCAGCAATTGGGCAGCAATTGGCCCACTCAGTTCCCTTTGGAGGCCCACCAGTACTTTGTTCACTATTCTACCAGTGCTTGTCAACACCCCATCCACATCTATGCTAAGTGGCCTCAGGTGCACCTACTCTTCATCATCACCCACCATTTTCTTCCAGATTTCAGCAGCCTCACACATTCCACAGACTGTCCACATACCTCACATTCCACATTATTTGCATTCTCATACCTCACATTCCACATACCTTGAATTTTACACAGCTTACATTTCATTCCACTTGTGTTCACATGATACCACAGCAGTTGTCACAGTATAACAGGCACCACTGCAGCTGTACCACAGTGGCAGTTGTGGTATCATCCATTCCACTGTGCAACTTCTACACTACCATGGCAGTGGTTGTGGTATCACCTGTTCCACCACACCACAGCAACAATTTCATGGCAATGTTGCTCTGACATGGCTTGAGCTTATGCCACATACCTGCATGTCAGCTCTTGTTGCACCTGCTCCTCTGGCCTGAAGCAATGCCTGCCCAGCTCCAGCTGGCCAAAGGCCACCCCTCCAAGGGTATGTTCCTTCTGCCACCTGCTCTTCCAGCCATTGCTCACCTCATTACTCCACCCAAGGTCACTAAGGCAGCCAGATTGGGCCAAGCACCTCCCACATTGGGTTGCTGCTGTTGCCATGACTGTGGAAACTGGTTCTCAGCTCCCCAACTCTCTCATCTGTACCAACACAACTGGGGTCTCCCCACTGAGTGAGACCAGCTGCAGTGGCTTATCACCTACATCAGCGCCCAGAGCCTCAAGGCCTGTGAGCCATGGGCCAGATTGCCATTCTCTGTGCTGGGCAAGTTCATCTGCCAGAAAGCATTTTGCAGCATCTACCACTTCTCCCACAGCAAGCTGCAGAAAGCCAAGCAGCATGTCTTTTGACCCAGCTGCAAGCACCTGACCATGGCAATACCAGCTGAGTGCATGTCAGTGAGGGAGTCCTCTACACCAATGCATGGTTTTTGAGCTACATCAGTGTCATGGGTGACTGCATGCCCAACAGCAATGAGGTCCACCTTCCATGCTCTCTGCACTGGAAGGATCTCTTCACAAGGATGACTGCAGCTGGCAGCTGCACATCTGCTGTCCTGCAGCTGAGCAGCATTTCATCATCTCCTGGTGACCCACTTCAGCCATGTCATGAAGCCATGCAAGACCTGACTTGGCAAGTGTGATACATGCATTGAGCTCATCCAGTCACAGGACTGTGCCCAGTGCTCTCAGACTCATGGTGAGATCAACCAACTCCACCAACAGCACCTGACACTGGTGTTTGAGCAGTCCTGTTCCTACTATCAGGGCTGCATGCTGGCACTCAATGTGCCCCACCTATTCATGTCCATTATCATTGATTACTCTGACTCAATGCTGGTTCCACACCTGGCAGAGGAGCCCAAGTCATGGGGGCACCTGCACCACCTGCCTCTGCAGATCTGTGGCATCCTGAACCATGGTGAGTGGCTGGGTCAGCTATGTACCCACTGGCCAGTTTACAGCAAAGGTCCCAATGTCATCCTCTCCCACCTCTGGAACCATATTCACCAGGTCCTAAGTCTGGGGACTGTCTTGGCCAGCTTGAAAGTCTCTCCTCCAGGCAGCTTCCCAAAACATAGGAGGAGCTTGTCCCCTGCCATGTAGCCAACCTTGGGGTGACTGCAATTGAAGGCTTGTTGATTGTTGTCCTGAACATAAGTCAGACAATAAATGAAACTTTCATTTTTGGAGGGGTATTGAACAAGGCAAAATTGTGCAATCACTTAAGTGATACCATGGTATCAATGGTGCCATTCAACTGCTACCAGTGCTAGTGGGAGTGGTATGAGGGTGACTGCATTCTAGAGAAAGGGAAGCATTTATGGGTGGTAAGTGGTGTGTCACATAGGTGTGTGTGTTTGAGAGAGAGAGAGAGAGTGATGATGATGATGATTGTCTCAGCCAGTGGAGGAGGAGGAGGAAGCCCTGAACCAAGTGTTCATGAAAAGGGGACAGTGTCTCCTTTTCCTTAACTCCACCTTCCCATGTACAGATTGGTGAGGTCTGTTGTCCCTACAACTGTACACAACTCAGAAATAACGCCAARATRGCCTCAAAATGAAAGAGAAAASAGCAAGGAAAGCCTCTGTTTGGAGAGACAGTTTTTTTTGGGTGAAATTTGGCGCTCCTGGTTGGCTGCACACCAAAAAGGGTAAAAAACCCTAAAAAGGTAAGCTTTGATGCACAAAATTGGCAAAAAACACAATCCAACRCGTGTTGTATTTGTTCCCTGTACATAAAATGGCCAAAGGTGAGGTGCCAAAAAGAAAATGGAAGAAGTGAGAGAGGGTCACTGGTGGTATTTCTGATGTTGAAAATCAAAAAATTCTAGTTAGACAAATAACTGGTGTGGTGTACACAAAGTCAACAATGAATGCCCAAGAAGTGGGAACATGTACACCAGTAATGACCAAAATGGCCAGTTTTCATGATTATGGTGTACACATTTCACTTTGCAAAAAGGTACACTGGTTGTGTATGTGTATGTGACAATTTCAACACACCTGGGTCCCAGTCAACAACTTCCTGTTACAAGCAGAAAAAAAAAACTCTACTGTTCTCCTGACATAGATCACAACAGCACAAACAGTGAACACAAGTGCCCCATTTGCATGTACAAAGTTCCTTTTATCATCAATCACATATCTCAGTTCATGCAGTTTTGTCCTGAAACAGAGCCATTTTTAACTCTGACTTAAGAGGTAGATCATTTACTTTGCAATTTTCTAGTGCTATCACAGAACCAGGTGATAGCAAGGAGAAAGCAAGTCCATTGACAGCTCCAAGGACATTATACCCTCAAAGACAGCCTCTCTCAAGACTCCAAGCACAAGAGGGTCCCTCTTGACAGCCCAAGGCACCCATCCTCCAAGATCCTCAAGACCAAGTGAGCCAAGGGGAGCAATAGGCCCTGCACCAGTGATGATGAGAACAACTCTGACAATATATCAAAAACAACAATTAATATTTTATTTATCTTCCAAGAAAGCAAAAAATTGCTTTGTGGATTGTCACTCAAACAGAGATGGGCTGCTGCGCCATCCGCCGGGACTTGACAAAGGCAACCAGCCCCCACACTAGTGCCGCGACCAACGTGACCAGGCCCACTGCAACCACCGCCGGAAGCCCCAGCGGCGACGCGTTACCAACCAGGGTGGGCGGCACAGGCGCGGGCATCGGGGCGTGGACGACGCAGGCAAAGGCGAACTCGACCGTGAAGGTCGTGGCAACCAGATTACGGCCGACCGAGGTCACCTGGTAGGTGCCCGGCGTGAGCAGTGGCCCAACCACCACGCTCGTGCCCCGATCCAGCACCACGTCGGCCACCGGCTGCGGCCCCGTGATCGAAATCACGTGGTCGAGCAGATCGCGGTTCTCCAGCACTATGACGTCGCCCACCGCCAGCCGCTGGCCGGCTGCCGTGTTCCAGTGGTCGGCGTCGATGGTCTGCGGGGCGACGAGGCGCAGGAGGTGGTGCGTGGGGCTGCTGCGGTAGTGGCCCGTGCGCTCGACGGTCGTGTGGGCCACAGTGGGGTCGGCCGGGTCGACCAGGTGCGTGTTGGCGTACCAGGCGTGGACGTTGTCCGACCCCATCGCCTCGCAGCACTGCGTGTAGGCTACGAGCTCGCGCTGCAGCCGCTCGGCCACGACCGATAAGCCCTCCACGTCGTCGGCCGGTTGCGTGTACGGGTAGACGCAGTGGCCACAGGCGTCGCGCCGCTTGGCGTTGTAGCGCACGGTCAGCCGCACCGTGGCCAACGCGGTCAGTGCGGTCGAGGTGGTGGAGTCTGTGTCGCGCGCGGTGAGCGCGTACTCGCCGGGCGCGTCGATCTCGGTGCGCAGGGTGCGGCCGGGCTCGAGCGGAGCGAAGCGCTGCACGATGGTGTGGTCGACGAGGCGGACGAGGACGAAGGTGTAGGGGTGGCCGGCGTGGAGGTTGGTGAGGGTGAGGGTCTCGCCGGCGTCGAGCGTGCGGTGGGGCACGACGGGCTCAAAGTCGCGCACGACCACATGGACCTGGGCGAAGGGCAGGAAGCAGCAGGCGGAGCTGTCGCCCCCACACACGCCGCAGAGGTCGTGCGCCAGGCCCGAGTGGAGCACGCCGTCGCACCCGGCGCACGAC
>CACVKS010001574.1:0-10640 GCA_902749335.1 Acanthamoeba triangularis
GAGAAGGGAAGGGAGATGGAGGCACCAGGGCCGGGAGACAGCAACTGGACTGGGGGCGGGGGCGGTGAGAAGAGCGCCAAGAAGGAGAAAAGGGACAAGAAGAAGAGCGACAAGGACGCCGAAAAGAAGTATTTCTCGGTGAAGAACTCGAAGGCCAAGTCCTCCCCTGCCGCCAGCAAGAAGGACAAGGAAAGGGAGAAGGGGGAGCGAGATGAACGAATTACTGCCAAAAATCGCGGTGGCGCGCGAGACGAGGCCGAAGCGGAATTGGAGCTAGATGAATCCTCCTCGGCCTCTACAACTAGTCACACCGTGCACGACGAGCTCGATCTCACCACGGCCGAGGACCTGAGCTTAGGATCGGATGTGGAGGTCATCGAAGTGCCCATCCGCGCCTACGAAGACCGTACGCATTCCACATGCATTCATTCATTCATCGATCGAACGAGTAGCAAACAACGAACATCTTTTTTTAAACGTTGGGCGCGCAGAGGACCACTGGGCGGTCGTGGCGTGTACCGGATCGCCGCCTCCATCTCGCAACAAGCACACCGCCGTCCACTACAACGGTACGCTCGCCGCTGCACGCGCACCCTCATCGCCTGTACCCGGCCCAGAGGTCGTTTTCTTACGCCGATGGCGCTATGTAGGGTCTCTTTACATCTTTGGCGGAGACGACGGCACCTCGCGGCTCAACGACTTCTACCAGTTCATCATTGGTACTTACTCTGGCCAGAGGTGTGCAGCGTGTGTGGAGTGTCGCCTGACCTCTGCTGCATGGCTCAGCCAAGAAGGAGTGGAGGAAGGTCGTCACGAGCAGCAACCCGCCCAAGCCGCGCTACTACCACTCGGCGGTGGTGGAGGGTCCCTGCATGTACGTCTTTGGCGGCTACACAGACCAGAACAACAACGACACCTTCCAATACCACTTCGGTACCGCACCTCTCTGCGTTGCGTGTCGTGTCGTGCGGTGGTGCGTGTGCGTGTGTGCGTGACCTCACCACGCGCGGGCGTAGGCACGCGGGAATGGACGCAGCTGGAGTGCACGGGCGAGGTGCCGAGTCAGCGATCGGGCCACAATGCGGTGATGTACAACGGGGCCATGTACGTGTTTGGCGGCTACGACGGCAGCAAGCGCTTGAACGACCTCTTCAAGCTCGACATCAGTACCCACTCCCCTCCGTGGTTGTGGTTAAGGTGGCGGCTGACGTGAGCTTGCTCTGGTCGGCCCTCGATCACGACCTGTTAGGTAAGCGAGAGTGGGAGGCGGTGGAGAGCACGGGGAAGGCGCCCACGAGCCGCTGCAACGCGTCGGCCGTCGTGATCGAGGGCTCGATGCTCGTCTTCGCCGGCCACTCGGGAGTCGCCACCAACGCCGATCTCTACGAATACAATTTTGGTACCAAATTCCACCACACTGTTAGGCACGCCGCCAGGTGGTGCAGTCGTGTGTCGTTGCTCACACCTGTACTACTACTACTACTACTCTGTGTGGGTGTCCTGTCAACGCGTTGTAGCGTCACGTACCTGGTCGCAGATCGAGTGCTCTGGCGATGCGCCCTCGAAGCGGCTCGGGCACACCAGCGTCTGCAACCAGGACCACATGTACACGTTCGGAGGTACGTGCCGACTAACTGCAACACGACACACGCTCCACCGCACACGCACACGCAACATGCAACACGTGTTGACAACGTGTTGGCGCGGCCGCGTGTAGGCACGGCGGCAAACAATTTCTGCAACGATCTGTATCGGCTCAACATCAAGAAGAAGGAGTGGGTCCTGATCCGGACCACCGGTCCGACGCCCTTCTCGCGCTGCTACCACACGGCCGTGGTGCGTGCCCCGTCCCATTCTTGCTCTCTTCTTTCTTCACCGTTCGCTTTCGCTCTTTGCGGAAAGACTCGTGTGCCCAGCGCTCACCTTTGGATGACAATCAGGTGGTAGACACAGTGATGTACATCTTTGGCGGCGCACCACCAGACGCTCACCCGCTGGACCTCTACAGCTTCACCTTTGGTACCCGACGCAGTCACATGACACGACCAACGACACAACACGACACGCACGACACACACGACACGCGCGACACGCGCGACACGCAACACGACACGCGTGACACGCAACACGACACGCGCGACACGCGCGACACGCACGCGCACGAGCAAAGTTCTGAGGAGGATTGCGTGGGTGGACGGCGAATGGAACAACAGCGGCTGTGGATCCGCCGTGTACGCTGAGCGATGACATGGGCGCGTTCCTCGAAAAGGGCGAGCTGGCTGACGTGACCTTCCTCGTCGACAAGGAGCCCATCACCGCGCACAGCCTCATCCTGCAAGTCCGGTACCCACCCGCCCCACCGCACGGCACGCATACGGTGTACACCGTGGTGGCTGACGGGTCTGGGCACCAGGTGCCAGCCGCTCTATGAGCTAGCGGCCCAGGAGCAGCAGCGACCAAGCGCTGAGAGCGGCAGCATCGGCAGCGGCGGCGGCGGCAAGAAGCAGAAGCGGCAGGCCAAGGGCAAGGGTAAGGCCAAGAAGGACGAGTCGTCCTCCTCGTCGCCCCCTTTGTCGTCGTCGTTCCCCGCCGCCTCCGCCTTCTTCGCGCCCGTCGAGGTCGAGCTCGCCGACGTGCCCTCGGCCCAGGCCTTCCGCGAGATCCTCTACTTCGTCTACACCGACGAGGTGCGGTTTTCCCCGAAGATGACGCTGCCGCAGCTGTTCGAGCTGTTGGCCCTCGCCATGCGCTTCCGCCTCGACCGCTTCGTTCGCCTCTGCGAACGCTACATCATGTACGCCGCCACCTCAACTTAGCCCACTTGGGCGGCGCCCAGGCTCCAGTTCTCACTCGGCGTGTGCGGTGTGTGTGTGTGCGTAACAGATCGTCGGTGTCGCTGGACAACGTGATCGCGGTGCTCAAGCTGGTGCAGAGCGACAAGGGCGGCGTGGTGAGTGCGGTCGTCAAGGAGTTCAGCATCATGTTCGTCCTGCGGCACTACCAGGACGTGATCGTGCAGGAGGCCTTCGAGACTGTGGGGCCGGCGCTGCTGGTGGAGATCATGCGCCTCTACCAGCAGTTCGCCGCCACCAAGTCCGCCAAGTTCCAGGCGGCCGCGGCGGCCAGGCCCGTGGAGATCCCACCGAGCAAGCTCGCCGACGACCTGGCCCGGCTGCGGCGCGACGAGACCACCTGGGACTTTACCTTCTACGTCCGCGGTACGACCGCACACGACACACGACACGCAACGCACACGACGACCAACGACACGACGACACACACGGCACACACGACACGACACACTACACGCACAGTGGTCTCATTGTTTGTGCTGCAGGCAAACCGCTGGGGGCGCACCTGGTGATGCTGTTGGCGCGCACGGGCTTCTTCCAGGGCGCGCTCCGAAGCACGATGAAGGGCGGCGACCTCCACACGCGCCAGATGACCGTCGTCATCGGTTCCGTGCAGCCCACGCCCGAAGCCTTTGCCAGCTTCCTGGACTATCTCTACACCGGTGCGTTGTAAACGACTGTGTGCGTGTCGTGTGTCGTGCGCGTTTCATGGCGCGACTGACCACCGGTTGGTTACGCGTGTAGGGCGGGTGGACACTCCGCCCGATGAGGCGGTCTACCTGCTCACGGCCTCGGGCTTCTACGGGCTCACCAACGATCGGCTCAAGGCCATCGCCAGCAAGCAAATCACCCAAAAGCTTCACCGGTACCCGACACGCACCACCGCACACATCACCGCACACGCACACGCCCACGGCCGCACACGCACACACAACACACGCGCCTCATATACGTTCTGGGCGCGCAGGAACAACGTCCTGCGGGTGCTGGAGGCGGCGAGCGACGTGGGCGCCCGGCAGCTGAAGCACTTTGTGCTGGAGCAGGTGGTGAAGGACTTTGCGCACCTCATGCGCACGCAGGCCGACCAGGTGCGGCAGCTGTCCAAGGCCCTGCTCATCGACATCATGACCAGCCTCGCCCTCACCATGCCGCCCTCGTCTTCTTCATCGCTGTCGTCGTCCCTCTCCCTCTTGCCTGCATCTTCTTCTTCATCATCTTCGTCGTCATCTTCGCCCGCCTCGCCCTCCGCTTCGCCCGCCCAGTCGGGCCTCGGCTCTGACTCCTCCGGCACCCGGCCTTGATTGTTGTATTATTTATTTTACATAAATGGAGAATAAAACCAAATAATGATAATACGCTCATTATATTTTAATCTTTATTTTTTAATTATTTTCATTTTGAGCAAAGAAAGATGAGGTACGCCGGCGGTGGGGCGCCGAGGGCCAAGACCATCTACGCGCTGGTGTTGGTGTTGCTGCTCGTGGTGCTGGTCGGGTGGTATTGCTACTTCGTGGGCGCCAAGGTGGAGCGCGACGCCCTCCTCCGCGGGCATCCCGACTTCGTGGCGCGGTGGGAGGTCGACGAGATCATCGAAGTGGGCGCCAAAGCCAAATGCGCCGCGCTGTACCCCACCCCACCCCCAGAGTTATTGTTTGATTCTTTTTTACTTAATTTTTTTAAAGAATTATTTTTATTTCAATTATCCTTGAATAAATAAATAAAAAATATGCAGGGTTGAAGCGGAGCGGCTGCTGGGGTTGCGTGAGGGCATGGAGACGCACAACAAGTGCCAGGAGCAGGAGAAGCAGGTGGACGACCTGGTGGTGGAAGTGGGCAGGCTGAAGCAGGCGGTGACCGAGGCACAACAGCTGGCCAAGGCGAACAACCAGAACTCCTCCTCGTCGTCGTGGTCGTCATCTACTACCACCACCGACGGAGCGGACCAGGACCAGGACCCGGACTCGGAGCCAGAGTCGTCGCTGGGCGACGTGGGCGCATCGCCGCCGCACACCAAGGGCCAGGACGAGGTGGTGGTCGTGATGTGGGACAACTCGTGGGGCAATCCCTATTACTGGGGAGCTGGCGACGTACGTCGATACCCGTGTGGTTGCGTGTGTGTGTGTGTCGTGTGTCGTGTGTCGTGTGTCGTGTGTGTGTGTGTGTGTGTGTGTCGCGTGTGTCGCGTGTGTCGCGTGTGTCGTTCGTGTACGGCGCGAGCGAGGGTGTCTCACGCTTTTTTGCAGGTGATTCCGCCGCCCAACTATGCCGGGTTCGAGATCAGGAAGCCGCAGTGCCCCACCAAGTGCACCTTCACCAGGGACAAGTCCATGGTAGCGTCGACGTTCCAACTTCTCCCCTTCTTTCTTCTTCTTCTGCCTCTGCGTCGTGTGGAGTGCTGACACGTCCGTGTGTGCCCGCAGGTCACGGTGGCCGATGCGCTCCTGTTCGATGGCTGCTGGTACGGAGCCAACCTCGAATGGAAGGAAAGGTAAAGCCCCATAACACACGCCCACCGCACACGCAACCACTCACACACGCACACGACTCAGGCCGCCTTACATGCCCGAGCGGAGGGAGGGCCAGCCGTGGATCATGTATGCCTACGAACAACCCAACTCCTTCAGTTTGCTTGCGCACAAGGAGTACTTGGAGCTGTTCGACCACAAAGTACCCGAGCGGTCTGGCTCGCCCTAATGCAGGCCTAACACCCCGCGGTGGATCGCACACGCACATGCAGATGACGTTCGCGAACGATTCGCTGGTTCAGATCACCTACATGTGTCCATGGGGCAGCAAAACGCCGGCCGACCTGCTGAAGCCCCCGCCGGCCAAGACCAAGGACAAGCTGGTACCCAGGCCAAGACTTGGCTAGAAAACGAATTATTAAGATCTTAATTTTTATATATATATATATATTTTATTTTTATTATCATTAAGACCCTGACCGGCTGTTCGGTCGCAGGTCGCTTTCATCAGCTCCAACTGCAACGGCGGTGGTGCAGTCGCCCGGACCGCCTACGTGGAGGAACTCATGGAGCACATTCAAGTCGACAGGTGCAGCCCCCACCTCTCTTTGCAATTCATTTTTTGTGTCTGATTGGAGGTCGATCCCAGTTTTGGGCTGTGCTTGCACAATGCCGACCTGCCTGAGGGCAAAGGGTGGCACGACTCCTTCGGGAACCTGATGGAGATCAAGATGCGCGCCATCTCCGGTATGTTAGCCAGGCAACGCCTCCTTTGCGATCACTTGGAACATATTTAGAAGTTCTCTCTCATTCAATTATGCAGAATACAAGTTCTTCCTCGCCTTCGAGAACGACGATCAGGTCGCGGACTACGTCACCGAAAAGATGCTCAACGCACTCTACGCCGGCACTGTCCCCGTCTACCGCGGCGCGCCCAACAGTACACAACGCAGCTACACACGCACACGGCACACACAACATGCCACGACACACGCATTCGGCTGCTGGCAAATTTTTTATTCCTTGTCCCCCGCGGCGGCAGTTGGCGACTGGGTGCCGGGCGAGAATTCGATCATCGACACCCGCGACTTTGCTTCGCCCAAGGAACTGGCCGACTTCCTCCTGCGCCTCAACGAGGTACGTGCTCCTGCAGCTTCAGCGCCGCTGCTGGTGGGTCGTTTCTTGTCGACAGCAACAGGTTTCTAACCACAGTGGTGGTGGTGGTCGCTGTCGTCAGGATGATGAGGCCTACAATCGCTATTTCGAATGGAAGAAGAGTCCGTGGCCGCCCCGCTTTCAGACGCTTCTCGACAACTGCGTGTTCTTCGCCGAGTGCCGGCTGTGCCAGGCCCTGGCGGGCGCGAGAGGCGACCTGGCGGCGGCGCCAGCGATGAACGGTACCCACCACTCGGTCAATGGCCACCCACACCCCTGTGGACCCTCCACGCGCAACTGACTCGTGGTTTGTGTGGTTTGCAGCGACGCTCGTGCCCAAGGGCAGCATTGACGCTTTTTCACTGGAGTTCAATCGTGTCGACACCCGCATCAAGCTCACTGACGACTCTGTTGTCGTATGCCCCTCTGAGCTTCTCAGCCGTGTGTGTCGTGTGTGTGTCGTGTGCGCGTGTCGTGCTGATGTGTTTGTGTTGCGATGTGCTTGTGTGATGCTACAACAGGTGCCGACCAGCCGATCGCTGGAGCTGGAGGACAACTACACGCTGATGGCGTGGATCAACCTCAACATGATCAACGACGGACGCATCATCGACAAGGCCTCTGTCGGCAAAATTGACGGCTACGCATTCGATGTGCGCCACGCCTCCGAAGGCAGGGGAGTCGTCAGGTACGTTCATGACACACACAACACGACACACGACACGACACACAGGACACGCGACCAACAACAGGACACACATGTCGCCTTAAGCTCATCGAGCGATGATGGCTTTTGCCGCCCAGACTGTGCGCTGCCGACAGTTGCTTCACAGGCGCCAGACGCCTTCTGCGGGGCGTGTGGTACCACGTGGCGGTCACCTTCCGTAATGCGGACGAGGGCGTTCGCTTTTATATCAACGGTACGGTGAACATACATAGGTCAATGTTGTTGCGCTCAATTTATAAATTTCAATATATTGACTTTGCTTGCGCGCGTGCATAGGGCGGCTCGACAAGGTAGCGACCCCGAGCGCCCCGACGGCTAACAATTCGTATCCCATCAAGATCGGCCATCCGTCGAACCACTACAGTACTGATTGCCCGCAATCGCTGATGGTGGTCGTGTCGGGTTCAACTCACCACCACCGCCCCTGCTCTCATCGTCTGTCGGCAGATGGTTGGAGGACGGTGCACAAGGGCGGCGTGTTTGATGGTCTCATCGATGACGTGGCCATCTTCAATCGTGTCCTATCGCTGCAGGACATCCGCGACTTGCGCTACCGACGCATCTCAGGCAAGGAAACGGTACCGCGTGTGGCGTGTGACGTGTGGCGTGTGGCGTGTGGCGTGTGGCGTGTGGCTATTAATCAATTTTCGGGTGTAGGGTCTGGCGGCCTATTGGGGATTCAACGAAGGCGAAGGACGGAAGGTGCACGACGCCTCACCACATCGCAACGACGGCACCATCTACGGCAGCCCGCGCTGGGTACCCACCGTCACCAAGCCCCTGTTCGAAGAAACGCTCGTCGAGACGATGTGACCCGCATGAAGCTCTCTCTACATACGCGTACATTGTCACTCCCACACTAACTCACACGCTAACTTATTTATTCTTCCTAAACATAAATTAATAATAATTAATAGCTCAACGGTCATATCCTTTTTTGGGGTGGCTCTCTTATTTTTGGTTATTTTCGGTTTCAGTTTCGTGACAAGCGACGTTTCCTCTAACGACAGTGGACCCACCGGTGCATAGCAGGACTGGAGAAGGACTGGTGGGTTACGCGACGCGTCTGGTAAGACCGTTTTCTGATATTTACCCTCTTTTTTACCCTCTACTCTACACCTCGCGATTTGACCGGCCGACGAACAAACACCACGTACGCTCTGCCATCCAATCTTCAATCGAATCTTGTTCCCCCCTTGGTGCGATTAATCTAACATATTGACATTTCGTCACTAAATATTTTTATATTTGTGCAGTAGTAGTCAGGCTTGAGGGAAAATGAACGGCTTTTCTCCCTCCGCCGCTGCGGCTCCACAGCCGCACAAGCCGGCGCAGCGCGGCGGCAGCGCTGAAGGTCACCCGTCGCCGGTCGTTCCTTCGGCGAGTCCGTCGTCCGTGGCCGTGCGCGACGTGCGGGAGCGTAGCGGGACCGTGGCCCTCTTCGCCACGCTGGCCGAAGGAATGGAGGAAATGCAGAAGCGGATCGCGAGGGCCAACCTCAACGGAGGGCTGGTCCATGCGGGCTGGCAGCCGCAGCCGCAGCGCAGCGCCGACGATTCGCTCGCCAGCACCGCGCCCGCTCATGCGGTCTACTATGGAATGTCGACAACGACGACGGCGGCGGCGGCCAGGCGGGACTCGGCGGCCCCGCGGTCACCCCTCGTCGAGCGGAGCGCCCGCGACAGGCCGCGGCCCAGCGCCGGCACGCCGACGCGCGAGAAAGAAAGAGAACGCGAAAGAGAAAGAGACAAAGAGCGCGAAAGAGAAAGAGATGAGCCGCAGCGAAGAGCGAATACCTCGACCACGACGACAAAGAAAGAAGAGAGGAGAGAAGAGAAGAAAGAAGAAAAGAAGGAAAAGGGACGCGAGACGACGACGACAGCGAACGTCTCGGGCTCGGGGGACGAGAGACGGAGGCGGCGCGCGGACTCGGACGCGTCGTCGACCCGCGACAGACGGGCGAGCGACTCGTGGGACACGGCGGGTGGGGAAGAGGCCAGGAAGACCGCAGCGCTCGGCATCGAGCCGGCGTCGCCAGCGACAAAGCGGCGAGGCGGCGGAGGCGTTGCGCCGTCGTCGCCGGCGACCGAGCCTCGCAAGCGACTGCCCAGCGTAGGCTCACGGGGCAACAAGGACCCATCAGAAGATGCCGGAGGCTCGCCGGAAAAGAGAGAAGAGCGAAAGGAAGAACGAAAGAGAGAAGAGAGAAGCGGCGGCGGTGGCGGCGGCGGCAAGGCCAAGGCAGCTCCGGGAGCTGACGTCAGCGGCAACAATGTTGCGCGGCGCAACCGAAGCGGGAGCCTAGGCGAGGCGGCGGACAAGGCGCAGAACAACGTGGCCGTCGCCGCGGCCAAGTCGCGGCACCGTCGGAGTCGGAGCCGACTCGAGGGCCGGGCAGCCACCGACGAGATCCGGCTCAATGCTGACGTCACCGCTGCGGACGTCTCCCTCGGCGGGCGACGCGAGCGACGATCGAGCGGCGCCAAGGACCTGGCGGCTACCCGACAGCCGTTGATGCCGGCACTAGGCGGCGGCCTGGCCGACCGGTCGCCCACTCCGCGCGTGGCCCCGCTCGACCTGACCGCAGGGCAGCCGGCGGCCGAGCAACAGCAGCCTCAGCGATGTCGGGGGCGACAGCGCGCCGGTCGCGGCTCAGCTGAGCGACAGCGCGGGAAGCAACAAGACGCGGACGCCGCGGGAGCGCGGGCGGAAGGACAGCGCCGCCGCTGCCGCGGCCGCTGCGGCAGCGGCTGATGAGCGAAGCCAGGCCAGTGCCAGCGCAGAGCGGAGCAGGTCGGCGTCGGCGAGCGGCGACGATGCGACAAAGCCGCCGAGCGCGGCAGCTGCGGCCGTCAGCTACGCCGCACCGTTAGGCCAGCAGCAGGCCGAGTCAGTAAAGCGAGAGGCGGGCGGCATCGGAGGGCCGGATACCTCGCACGACCGGCCGACCGACGAGGCCGCCATCGCACCCAAGCGACGCGCCGTCATGGTGCTCCGCAAGCGATTCAACACCGGTAACCTTGCCATGGCTGCGTGTCGTGTCGTGTGTGTCTTGCCGTGTGTGTCGTGCCATGTGTGTGTTGTCGATTAACTGGTCTCATATCTGGCATTCCAGGGCCAAGTCAGTTGGTCGAACCGGCCCTGAAGCGTACCGAAAGGTCAAAGCAGCTCAAGCAGCAGGCCGGCGCCTGGGTCTCGACTCGGGCCAGCGACCCGCTCAGCCTCGACGACTACCCCTCGACCACCGGCAGCCCCGGCGATGGCGGGCTCGGCGCCGCCGGCCGCAGCGGCCGCAGCGCCAGCAACCCCAACGTGTCGCGGTCGGAGTTGATGAAGGTCAAGTGGGGCGACTGCGCTCGCGACAAGCTCGACCTCGAGGACCAGTCATCGTCGCCGTCGTCACCACGGAATGGCGGCGGCGGCGGAGGGGAGGAGCTGAAC
>CACVKS010001576.1:0-14247 GCA_902749335.1 Acanthamoeba triangularis
GCTTGGAGCTGGTCGTAGAGAACGAGGACCATGGCGCCGATGAGGGCGCGCACGATGTTGGMCAGGGCACCACGGAAGAAGCCCGCCACGCCCTCCTCGCGCCAGATCGTCAGCGTACAGTCGAGCGCGCYGCTGTAGGCCATCGGGGTCGCTCCCGCGATCATCATTCGCCTCCTGTGGTCGTTAAAAGTATTATGAAATTATATAAATATAAATATAAATATTTGAAAGTATAAGAGGGAGTCGTACCGGATGGTGTCGAAGGGGTAAGTCGCCAGGCCGGCCAAGATGGTCACGCTCCAGCCCACCAGGAAGGAAGCCAGGAAGTTGTTCTGCGGCACCAACGGCCTGACCGTGTCGTAGAGGCCGAAGTAGCAGCCGCGGTAGAGCACGATGCCGGCGACGCTGACGCCGAAGCCGTTGAAGAGGCCCAGCGGCCCGCTGTACTGGAGGGTCTTGCTGATCACGTCGCCCATGCCCGAGTACTGGTAGGTCGTGCGCCCGAGCTCCGGCGCGAGCACGTCCGCCCCGAGCACGGTGGTGGCCAGGTGCAGCGGCGTCGTAATCAGCAGCGTCGTGGCGCCCGCCAGAGCTCCGGACATCAAATTGCCTTCAGATCGCACGACACACACACGACACACGCAAAGAAAAAAAAAGCAGGTGCAAGGGGTACCGAAAAACCAGAGGCCGTAGCCGTGCTGGTGGCGCTGGTAGGGGAAGAGCTTCCTGTAGGAGTCCTTGAGCGCGAAGTTGAGGGCCTGCGTGGGGAAGTAGGCGACGACGTCGTACATGACGCCGCGCCACAGGCTCAGCGGACCTTCGGCGCGCACGGTGCGGGCCAGCACGTCGGCCAGGCCGCCGTAGGGCCTGCCCAGGCGGCCCTGTCGCAGCAGCTCGCCCTGGGCCTGGTGAATGACCTTGGCTCGGTTGGCCGGAGCGGCACCCAGCTTGGACAACGCGGCCGACATGCCGCCCATCAGGAAGTCCATCCAAAACGACATATTCTCTCTAAGTCTGTTTCTTCTCTAAAGGCAAAGATTAAGATTAATCAATAAATTAAACTTACGCCCTACATTTCACGACGGAATGATTGAGTTTTGTAGTCCGTGAAAGAGGGGGGACGCACCTGTTGTGTTTTTGGATTGCAAAGCGAGTGATCACTCACCAACTTAGCTCAAAGCCGTGTTCGCCAGGTTCGTACTTTTTCAAGGTTTCCGTTTCAGTCCACGGCGCGAGCAAGAAATGAAAATAATATTATTATTATTATTTGAACTGGGGTTTGAACTCAAAATCGAAAAATGGGGTTTGTGGAATCAGGCATATCCCTTCTATTTACAGTTCAGTTGACAGTGCTATATCTCTTGGGGACAGTTACTTGACGGTGGCCTTGGCGCGGATCTTGTCCTCGACGTCCTCCAGCGCGAGGTCATCGACGCCGGCGGCCTGGATGGGCAGGCTCATGCCGGCGCCCCACTGGTCGATGACGCCCTTGGCGCCCTTGGCGAACATGCTCGCCACCATGCGCTCCTTGGTCGACGTGGCCTCGGGCGCCCACAGGATGAACACCAGGCGCGACCGCACGACGCCATCGGCGTGGGCGCGCCACGGCACCTGGGCCACGGCCATGCGGCATTGGTCGCGGGGCAGGCTCGCCACTAGGCTCTCCCAAGTCGCCGCCACACTACCGCCGGAGTCCGAGGAGGTAGAAGAAGCCGGCGTGGTGGCGGAGAGGGTGTCAACGGTGAGGGTGGACTGCTTGCCGTCGGCGAACTTGAGGGTGCAGAAGGGCACGAAGAGCGGCGAATCATCGCTGGCCGAGGTGGCAAAGTCGTAGCGCTTGCTGACGGCGACGACAGCTGAGCGGACATCATCAGTGAGGTGGACAGCTCCGGTTCCGGACACGATCGACATTCTTGTGCTGGGAGGTTGGTTGGTTGAGTTGTTGGTTGCTGGAATGATTGTCTGGGCCGAGTATATAAGTAGGGCCACTTCAAGGAAGCCCACCTCTGGCTCTTGTTGGACTGGAAGGCACTTTCATCGAAGCCAGGGCCGACCGGCATTCACGTTCGCGTTTTTCACCGAACGGCGTTTTTTTTAAATTTTTTTAATTTTTTTTTTTTTTTGATCTGCCGCAGCAACAGGGACAGGGTCATGCGATCGGCTCTTCTTCCTTCTCCTCCTGGTCAGCGACAGCCACCTCTTCGCCTCTCGCTGCCCGCGGCTGCGGGGGCTCCCACGCTCGGTCCAGGTATTCGCTCCTAACGACCACCAACCGCACCCGTTAGCACGCGTGACGCCGACACCACACGCCACCCCTGTCGGCACGTTGGCGAGGGTTCGTAGGGAGTCGAGAAAGACTCGCCCATACACGGGGT
This sequence comes from Acanthamoeba triangularis, assembly GCA_902749335.1. NCBI lineage: Eukaryota > Discosea > Longamoebia > Acanthamoebidae > Acanthamoeba > Acanthamoeba triangularis. The sequence goes on from CACVKS010001576.1 coordinate 2,376, forward strand.
AGCCGCCTCGGCCGCGCTCGTCGACGGTCTCGCAGCCCTGCATGGCCAGCAGCTCGACGCTCTCCACCATTTGGCGACCGAAGCGGCGTCCCTGGTCCACCACCTCGTGGTCGTTCCTCTTCCGGCCTCCGCTCCTCCCTGCGCCACCCTGCCATCCGCCTCTCCTGCCGCCTCCTCTGTTCGCCCTCTCGCCGCCGCTTACGTTCGCACTGTTGTCGTTGGTGTTCGCACTGTTGTCGTTGCTCGCGTTGCTGTTGTTGTCCTGGTGCGGCCTTCCCTGGTAGACGATGACTTCGCCTTCGACACAGTCTTGCTCCTGCTCCGGGTGCTGTTGCGGTGACGGAGTCGGCTCGACGACAGGCTGTGGCGGCAGCGGCGGGCGTAAGATGCGGAGGACGCGGGCTCCTGGCGAGCTGTCGTGGCCGCCGCTACCTCCTTGGCCCCGACCGAAGCTTCGCACCTTGAGGAGGGTGGCGTGCGGGGTGAAGGGCGTCCACTTGATCGACTGAAGCAGGGACGGCTCGTGCTGCACAAACCAGCTGTGCAGATCGCCTGTGTCGGTGTGTGCGTGTCGTGCGTGTGTCATGTGTGCGATATGTGTGCGCGCAAGTGTGTGCGGTGAGTGCGACGCGTCGTTCGTGCTGTTGCTGTGGGTGCCGAGAAGGCGAGGGTACGAGCAAGCCGTTCGAGTGGGCCAGGGTCCTCGATGCCGGCCCACAGCACGAACTGTCCTCGACCTTTGTTGAAGCAACGAACGCTCTCCACCTTCATTTCGAACTGTGTGCACCAACGCGAGGTTGAGTCAGCACACGTGAACAAGAATCAACTGAATGCAACTGAAGGCTCGGCGAAACGTACAGAGGAGATAGCGGCCGCAGGGCGGGAACGAAGGTCGGCGGCCCACGCGCTGCAGAGGGCCTGGGTACGGGCGACGAGGTCGGGCGTGGGGGCGCACACCACGAACAGGGTGACGTGCAGCTTGTTGCTCACGTCGATCATGTAGCGCCCCAGCCCCCTCTTGCTCTTGTCTCCAGCACCGTTGCTGGTAGTGAGGCTTGTGGCTGCTCGGTCCTGATCTTCAGCTTTCTGCACCGTTGCATCATCGTTCGATCGAGTGCCGGGGTTGGTGATGATGTTGGTCGTGGGCCACAGCCGGGCCTCTTCGTCAACGAGATACCGCTGCAGCGTCTTCGCATTGCACACAACGTCCTCATCGTCGATTCGCACAGCAAAGAAGAAATTAGGCGGTGGTGGCCTCCGCGCTACTTCTCCTCTGCCGCGACCAGCCCCTCTGAGCGCTCTGCCCTCTTCTGCCGAGGACGATCTCGCTCTCTTCGGTGCCGACTGCTGCGGCAGAGCCCCGCACAGGCTCGCGTAGTAGATGACGCGGTTGTGGGCTGGATCTACAGACTCTGCCCAACCGCCGTCGTTGGAATTGGCTGCAGATGCATCTTCCCGACAATCCTCTTCCATCTCTTTCGATCTCTGCCTCTTCATGCAACTACGCTGGTCGTGCGTGAAAGAACGCGCCTGCACGATGGCGCCAACGTTCCTCTCAGCCCTCGCGAAATGTCGGCACAGACGCGTCCACTGTTGTCTTCTCATCTTTCTCACCTCAAGCGCGGTCAGGTGAAGCTAAGGTAAAGAGAACGCGCGAGTAGCGGTGACGCTACGTCAGTCTCCTCTACAGGTGGTGGTGGGTCGAACAGCAGATGTGGAAAAACGATTGTACATTTGGCAAACAGCGGTATACCGCTTGCTTGCCTTGACTCGCGTACACGGGCACACGGCGAGGCCGCCAAGGCGGACATCAGGAGATTGGTCCTGCCCCCTTCGCGTCCTCTCGACAAAACATGCCTTCTCTCTCCTCTCTCTCGTAGGTTCCCCCTTTGGTCGCGGCGATGTCGATGACGATGGCGGTCGGCGGAAGCTTACTGMTCACCCTCCTCCTGCTCGGCGTTGTAGGCAAGGATGGCCTCGATGATCTGCTTCTTGTTGCCGGTGGCAGTGATGCCCTCGTCCGMGCAGTACTTCTTMAGCTTGGCGAGGTCGTAGTTGTTGAGGTTGTCGAGATCGAGGTCCTCCTCGGCTTCAGCGTCGGCCTTGGCTTCGGCCTCCTCCTTCTTGGCGGCAGCGGCGGCCTCCTTCTTGGCAGCGGCGGTCTCCTTCTTGGTGGGCTTGGCAGCCTCATCGCCCGACTTCTTCGAGCCCTTCTTCTTGGACTTCTCCTTCTTGGCCTCGCTCTTCTCCTTCTTGGCGGCGAGCTTCTCCTTGTAGCCCTCGACGGTCGTGTTCTCCTTGTCGCCCTCGAACCACGCGAGGATGCGCTTGATGAGTTCCTTCTTGGTGCCCGAGACCAGGAGCTCGTTGTCCTTGGCGAACTCCTTCAGCTCCTCCACAGTGAAATCAATTCGAGGAAATGCGGGAGGGAGCCAAATGCGTACCACTGGTAGACATCATCGTAGGTGACACCCTTGGCCAGCTTGGGCTTGGTCTTGGAGACCTTGACGGACTTCTTCTTGGGGGCGGGCTTCTTGAGAGTCTTGATCTCGGTATCGGTGAGGATGGCCTCAACGACAGTACCGTTGGCGGCAGTGGTAGTGGCCTCGGCGAGCTTCATCTCGAAGGCAACGTCGAGCAGGATGCTGTTGGAGAACGACTCGAGGAAGGCAGCGGCGGCCTCGTACTCAATCTGGTTGTTGATCTGGCTGGCGAGCTTCTCCGCGGTGGCCTTGGCGGACAGCTCCAGATCAAAGGTCTCGCCAATCTCAAGCAGGGCGTCGACATCGACGTTCTCCTTGAGGAAATCCTCAACGCCCGAAGCCTCGAGGGCCTCCAGGAGCCTCTTCTTGTGGACCCGGGTGCTCTTGGGGTTGTTGCCCTGCTCCTCGTGGTTGATGTTGAGCTTGGCCACAGCGTCGGCGCGCTGCTTCACGGTCATGCTCTCGGAGAGGATCTTGCCAGCAACGCGACGGATCTCGTTCTGGATGATCTTGCGAGCGTCAGAGCTGGCGAGGGGCTTGAGCTCGCCCTTCTTGTTGGTCCTGGCCTGATCAACGGCGGCGGCGAGATTCTTATCCGATTCAGCGAGCTGGACGAGCGAGCGGGCGGGGATCTTGCGGAGGAGCTCCTCGAGAGTGACGTTGCTCATGTTGTGTGGATGGAGGGGAAGGGGGTGAGGTGGGTGTAGTGCGACTGAGTGGTGGTCGATGAAAAGCAGGACAACTCCAGGTCTCCGTTTTATGCCCCTGCCCTCTTGGCGCCAAAAGCGTTTCGCGCCAAAATTCTTGGCGCCAAGGCCCAAATCGGGTTCAGTTCATGAGAGCCGTTCGGCGCTTGGACTAGCCGTTGCCAGTGGCCGTTACGATCGTGCCAGATCTTGCTCGCGAGTTTTCCACCTCTTTTTCACCTGCGACCTCAACACCACACCTTCTTCCCTTGCTCCCCTCCGGTCGGAAGAGTGTTTCCCTTACTGGCTCACTTGCTGCGGCTGCGGCTCCTGCTCCTCGAGGTGCTCCTGCTCCTGCTTCTGGACGAAGGGCTGCGGCTTCGGCTGCGGCTGCGGCTTCTCGAAGAGGAAGGGCTCCTGCTGCGGCTCCTGGACGAAGAGCTCCTGGATGAGCTTCGCCTCCTCCTGCCTCGGCCGCGGCTACGACTGCGGCTGGAGCTGTATGGAGACAAAGGGGAAAAGTATGGTCAACACAAGTTGTTGATGAGTATAAACAGATTTACTGGAGTACCTTCTGCTGCTGCTCCTTCTCCTCCTCTTCTCGCGCTCTTCGCGCTCCTTCTCCAGGCGCTCCTTCTCCAGGCGCTCTCGTTCCTCCTTCTCCTTCTGCCTTTGCGCGACCTCTTCGTCGCTGAGCGGCATGTAGTAGATGGGCGGCTTGGAGTTGGTCTTCTTAAAGAGATCGTCCAGCGTAGGGCCACGAGGCTCCGCTGCAGAAAGATGAAGCACCAACGACGGGCCCGGCGAGGTCAGTGTCGGCTCCACGCACGAACACGCGGTCTCGACGAGGGTGTGACACGACACATACCTGGAGCGGCTGCCTTCTCCCTCCGCTGTGGCTGCTCGGCTCCTCGACTATTGGTTGGCAGGGCACCGGGTTGGGTGAGCAATTCGCAGAGAACAACACGTGGGAAAGGGCAGGGCAGCGCACCGTTCCCTCTCGCGGCCTCTCTCAGGGGCCTTCTCCTCAGTCACGGCCTTGGGCGGGGCCTTCTCCTCGAGCTCTTTGGATGACGCGAACTCGGCCGTGAGGGGCTTGGAGGTGTTGCCCGGCGGCCAAATCAATCCGTAGACCGCATTCCGCGTAGCGGTGGCCTGCTCTGCGCTCTCATACTGGAGAGTCACCACTGGCGTTAGCATTGACGGAAATGAGAGATAAATACACAACGGAGAGAGATGGCGCGTACTGAGACATAGCAATGCGTTTTGATGTCGTTCATCCAGAAGTTTGTGACGGTGCCTGTCTCTGCGAGAAGATCTTTTACGGCCTTCAAGGTGAAAGGACGCACAAAATTGCGTACCAGCAGCGTGTTGGTCGGCTCGCTGGCAGGAGGAGGCACAGCTGTAGACACGCAACAATGAAATAAGAGAGCAGCCCAGATTTTGACGGCCAACCACGGCCATGAGACCACTCTCCACGCACACAACACAACAAGAACTGGAGGCGGAAAGCGAGAGTACAATTTATGGCCTTGGTCCGGGGCTCGTCTTCGGCGAGGTCTGGCTGCGAGGCACGGCGCGGCGCGGCGGCAGCAATCCGGCGAGAATCCTCCTTGGCGGGCTCAGACCTCTCGCGCTCTCGGACCCTCTCGCTGTCGTGGCCACGCTCGCGCTCCCTCTCCTGGTGCCTGCATGGGGTTTGAACATCATGGTGCGATTAGCCGACGATCCCAGCATGCACGGCGCTGCGGTGCGTCGTGTCGCCTCGCGTCGTGCGTGTGCGGTAGTGCGTGTGCGTGTGTGGCCAGATGTACCTCTCCGAGTTGTCATTCCCAGCGGCAGACGACTCCTTGTCGCGCGGCTCGCGCATGGGGAGAGCGTTGCCAAAGAGGCGCCGGCCGCGCTGCTGAGCCTCGGCCTCATCGTCGCGCTTTTGCCGCTTGGCCGCTGATCCCTCGCCGTTGGCCGACTGCTTCGCGTCCTCTCCTCCCTCAGCAGCGGCCGCACCCGACGCTGTCGTTTCCTCGCGGGCAGGCTCCTCCTCACTCTTGCTCTCTTCCTCCTTCGTCGCGTCGGACGCAAGCTCCTCTACTTTGCGCTTCCTCTGCTCCCTCTCCTCTTCCATCGCTTCTGCCTGGGGGGCTTCGTTTGCCTGGGGCTTGGCCTCCTCGCCCTGCCCTGCTGTCTCCTTGGCTTCAGGCAGCGCCTCTGTCTGGTCAGGGGTGGTGCTCTGCTCCTCGCTGTTCTGCGCCTCCTCTTCCATCTTCGAGGCCGGCTCCTCTTCGCTGCGGTCAGCGGCAGTGGTGTCTGCCGCTACGCCTTCAGAAGCTTCGCCTTCGCCACCATCTATCTCCCCCGCCTTCGGCTCTTCTTCCTCCTTCGGCTGGTCTTGGTCCATCAGAGCAACCAGGCGCGCATAGAGATCTGCCTTGCGTCCGGACGTGCTGGCATTTCGCTTCTTGAGTTCGGCCTGGAGGTCTTTTACAAGCATGTCCTCCACATTCTTTCCATTCACGCTGTGTCCTGACATGGTGGAAAAATCGAGAGTTCAAGAGGTCGATTTGTCGATTTCACGCTGCGATGTCTCTAATTTCGTTTCGTTTCGGGAACGCGGCGCGCTGGTGAGAGATCCAAACTGCTGCCTGACGTACCACACCCACTAATCGTCTCTGGGAGTGATGTGTGATCGAATGGCAGAAATCAAGGCTGAGAAGAAAGAGCAAAGAAAAGTATAGAAATTTTGCATTCTTTTCATACCAACAAGAAAAATAAATAAAAATAAATATAAATATAAATATKAGCACAAAAGATTGTGATCGCGATGGAAGCAGCAGCCACAACACAAGAGCAGGAGACGAAGCTCGTGGAGTCGACCGCAGTTGCGCTTGAGGGCGAGAAGGTAAAGAAGGCGCGACGAAGAAAGAAGAAAGGTGCTGCCAATTCGACTCCGGAAGGCCAAGATGCAAAGCAATCGTACTGGCCCATCCCAAACCCTCCCCCGCTCACTGGGCATTGGCACCCTTTTATCGAAAATTTGCATAATGGTAACACGTACGGTTAATCGTAGAGGGAGATCTTCGCCCAGGAGTAATGCTCCGCCTGCAGAAGTGAACGGCATTCGTTACGACACGTACCAGGACGAGTCCCAGATGCAGGCCATCATGGAGCTCTTTGCCAAGGACCTCTCTGAACCCTACTCCATCTACACCTACCGCTACTTTATCAACAACTGGCCGCGACTCTGCGTTCTGGTACCCAGGCCTGCCTGCACGCAGTGTGCGCGTGCGTGCGGCTCGTGTCATCTCTGGCCTTTGACACTGATATCGTGTGCGGCAGGCATTCGACGCCAGCTCCAACCGAATGGTGGGCAGCATCGTGTGCAAGCTGGACAACCACAGAGGAAGCTACCGAGGGTACATTGCCATGCTTGCCGTGGAGGACGGCTATCGAAAGAAGGGCATCGGTACACACTCGTTCTTCCTTAGTCTCGCTTGTTCTCGCCCAGTGCAAAGCTGAAGCGCCTGATCGACCTGTGATCAGGTTCGCAACTGGTGACGAGAGCCATCAACACAATGAAGGAGGACGGCTGCGACGAGGTCGTGCTGGAAACCGAGGTCACGAACAAGGGATCGCTGGCCCTCTACGAGAGGCTCGGCTTCATCAAGGACAAGCGACTCTGCCGGTACTACCTCAACGGCGTCGACGCCTTTAGGTACCCACTCACCCATCGCCCAATCCTATTCCTCGCCTTTGTACCGAACTGATTCATCATCCTCCATTCTTTCGCACACTCTCTCACAACAGATTAAAGATCTTCTTCTTGAAGGATCCTGTCCAGCCCTCTGAGTAACCACCCTCACGTCTTGCACCACCCCAACACGACCACCTGCTGTTGCACCCCAGACCTTTTGCTCAATTTCTTAGTGTCGACATATAATCAAGAACGAAGCGCGGGGGGGGTGACCACCATTAGCAAAGAGCTGAGCTTGAGAGGTTGAGCTTGGAAGAGGGTGAGAGAGAGAGAGAGAGAGTTGGAGAGGAGGAGGAGGAGGAGAATGGAGCAGCGACAGTGGACGCCGGCGATATCGGCGGATGCGGCGAGCCCGCAGAGAGCCAATCGCAGCATATCGTCCTACCGCCAACGTCCCATCGCCTGGGCCGACATAGAGGCCGCTGCCGAGGCGGGGGGCTACGCCATACGCACGCCCTCCAGCTCTGGTCTCGCCAAGACATCAGGATCTTCCATTCCCATTGAGGAAGATCTCGCGAGCCAGAAGAATGAAGACGAACTCCAAGAAGGAAACAAATCTGATCGTGGCGAGGAAGTAGTCGAAGAAAAGGAAACGAAAGGAAACGCGACCGAGAGCGAGGTGCAGAGCCAAGATGCCTCCTCGTCTTCAAAATCGATCGAGCCCTCGCCCCCCACCCTCGAATCTCTCTCAATCACGGCCACAGATGGAGAGGGGGCTCCATCCAGTGGATTATCTTCATCCATCAAGGTGAAGAAGAGTAGCAGGAGGGAGAAGAAGCCGAGCAAGAAGGACAAGAAGAAGGCGCGGCCGGGTCCGTTCTCGCCGCCCGCCAGCCCGTCCTCGTCATCCGACCTCGTGCCCACCAAGGCCTCGTCGTCGCCATCGTCATCAGGCAAGAAGGACAAAAAGTCGAAGGAGAAGAGGGACAGAGACAGGGAAAAGGAGAAGCAGGAGAGGGAGCGGAAGGAGCTGATGGTGCGGGTGAGCGTGCCGGAGCGGCGCATGGTGCGGATGGTGGTGTTCCCGGTCGACACCACCGTGCAGGGCGCGCTCGAGCAGCTCTTCATGCGCAACCCGCTGGCCGACGACCCCGGCCTGTACGGCCTGGCGCTCGCCGTCGACCCCTCCTTCGGCAACCCGTTCGCCTCCACCTACGCTTCGTCGTCGTCGACGTCGTCCGTCTACCTCTCCACCTCGCCGCTGACCGACGCCTCGCTCCCGTCGGCTGCTGCGGCCTACACGCCGCCCGCGCGCTGGCTCGACAGTCAGCAGCTCCTCTCCTCCTACACCATACGCCCTGTACGAATCTCTCTCCCACCGTGTCGTGTCGTTGGTCGTGTCGTGTCGCGTTGCTGACGAAGCTCGAGCGCGCAGGACCAAGTGGTCGAGTTGAAGAAGAAGCCACCGCCGCTGGTGGTGACGATGGAGGACGGCACCAAGCGATCCATCCTCGTCGATCCCACCGCGCTGGGCGGTGACCTGGCCGAGGTGATCGTAGAGGGCATCACCGACGATCACAACAAGCGGTACCGCTACCCTGCCATCCACCACCACTTGCTGCTGCGGCTCACTTCACCTTCCTCTCTCTGTTCCTGGCCCCCAGAGTGCAGGAGCTGTTCGATTTCGACCTCTACTGCGTGGTCAGAGGCTCCGCAGGAGCAGGGAAGGGCCTCGGGGCTCCGCTCTCCTCGTCTCCGTTGTCGCCCAGCATGTCGGACAGCTTCTGGATTGACAGGCAAGCAGCCCTCGCATGGTCCCAGCAGCAGCGTAGTTGCTCGCCCTGTTCGCTAACACACGTACCATCGCACCGCACGCATGGATATATGACTATGTCGATAGGGAGAAGCAGGTCGCGGCATATGGACTGCACTCGATGCCGCCTGATCGCTATCTGCTGCAGTGGAAGAAGCGGCCTCACATCATCAAGGTCCAGCCGCACTCCAAGACCGCACAGGCGGGTGTCGCCGCCAAGTTCACCCTCAAATACTATTACGATACCACCGTCAAGGTACTTTCGCGTGGACATGTATCGTGCGTGTGCGGTCGTGCGTGTCGTGGGCGAATCTCTAATACGATTGGTTTCCGCATGTAGCAAGCGGTCAAGTACTTGGTGGGCAAGTATTTGGGTGCCGAGGAGAACCCCGAGGAGTATTCGCTCCAGGAGACCACAGCCCAGAGCCTGCGCCGCCGACGGCACAGAGACCCGTCCGACTCGTCGTCGTTTGGCGGCGGTGACACCATCGCCGGCGGTGAGGGTGGTCGGGCCGACGCTTCGTCCGGCCTCATGTCGTCGAGCAGCGGGGTCGTTGCCACGGGCCTGGGCTCCAGCTCATCGACCGTGAAGGAAAAGATCCAACTCTTTAACAGCGGCGCCGGGCCGACGCCGACAACAGTGACGACGGCCACGGCCACCAGCGGCTCATCGCCCAGCTCTGCGACAGCGGGACTGTCGGGCAGCTCGGGCAACGTGACCCTGGGCCGCTCGGGGAGCGGGTCGACCTATGCGCGGACGAGCAGCACCATGGCCCTCCCGACCAGCCGGAGCCACGGCAGCCTCCCCGCCGCGCCCGACTCGGCGGCGGCCGAGTCCGAAGACGGCTTCTGGCTCGACGGCGACGACACCCTCTCCCAATACGACCTGGCGCCCACCGTACTCTACTCCCCCCTCCCCTCTTCCTCCCTCGCGCGACACTACTCGACGCTCGACGATTGCTGACGTCAGCACCCAAACCATAACTATGAACTTCTATTGTGTCGACATAGGATACGCTGCACTTGCGGATCAATCCGCACAAGGTGGTGCAGGAGCCGGAGAACCACGTCAACGTCTCATTTGCGGAGGCGCTCGACGTGTTCCCCGTACTTGCAGCCCTGTTCCAACGCGAGGAGGCGCACCGGGTTGCCGCCGGCGAGGACCAGCAGCAGGTCCACGGGGAAAGCGCGGCGGCGGCGGCGGCGGCGCGGTCTCACTTGGTGCGACAGTTCCAGATCGACTTCAGCACCACCGTCGAGGACCTCATCGCCGCCATCATTCAGTTTCTGCACGATAACACAGGGGTACTCAACCGACCGCTCACGCACACCCACCACCACACCACCCACGCCGCATACAAACCGAATCGAGGAAGAGGACTCAATATCGCTGGTGTTGGGGGGCAGGAGCGGCCAGAGGTGTCGCTGGAGGGCTATGGACTCTTTCTGCTGCGAGCAGATGCGCTGGAGGAGGATCAGGCCACGCCCCTCGAACCGTCTTCGCTCATCCTCCCGCTGGGCCTCTCACTCGAGGTATTTCTTCTTCCTCCTCCTCCACGGGGCGACCTGCTTATTTCTCTGATCGCCAACGCCCAATCACATTGCTAGGATTTACTCCAGTTCCGACCGCGTGAGGAAGCAGCGGCGGCCGCCCAGGCCATCGATTCTTTCTTTTACTCGAGTACCCGACTCTTTTCGTTCTTTCTTCGCTTTTCGCTCTTTCCCTACGGGCTGTACTTAGCGGCTGCCTGGCCGACGCACACTCAGGGGCTGGCGGCGTGAGCTGCCGCGTGGCGGTACCGACCGTGGGCGTGCAGGTGACGACCAACATCGGACCCGACGACCTGGTCCTGGAAATTAAGCAGCGGCTGGGCCTCGGTCTTGCCCTTCCGGCCTCCCAGGTACGTCACACTCTAGAGTGGGGCCCCCGTCGCCGAGGCTTCACGGTTCCCCCTTTACCCCTCTGACCATCCGCGCAGACCCAGGGCTGGGTCTTGTATATGTGCGATCCCTACAACGGACAGCGCACGCAGCTCCAGGACGCCTTGGCTGCTTTGTCGTACCCTCTCCATTTCGGGTACGAACAACGACACGACACGACATGACACGCAACACGCCACTCATAGCACACAAACTGGGCGCGTCCGGCGAATTTGCACGTGTTGGCTAGGTCGGTGATCGAGTACGGGCCACGAAGGGACGCGAGGGCCGGTGCCTCGTCGAAAGATTCGGCGGCGCGGCTCACAGCGTCGCGCAGCCGAGGGAAGGCCGCTACGCAACACATTCGCGTACGCCTGGCCCCGCGCGCGGGCGATGACGACCCGAGCGGCTCCTCCGCAGCCGAGGGTTGGCGCGTACCGTTCCACCCGCTGAGCTCGACCGTTGACAATGTCATGGAGGTGCGTGTGCTCTTGTCCAGCACAGTCATCCCTGCACACATCAATCTCTGACACGACACGACACGACACGACGCACACGCACACGCACACGCAACACATCACCGCACTCGCACACAATCGTGCAGGACGTGGCCAAGCTGGGGAGCGACCCGTCGCTATACAGCGGCTGGCGCAATTTTGTGGGCGCGGGCAGTGCGGGAGAGGAGAGCGTAGCAGGTACGGGCGCGCGGGGTCTCTACATGGAGGCCAAGGACGAGGAGGGCGGCGTCTGGCTGCTCGACCCGTTGGCCCTCGTCGCCAGCTACGGCGTCGAAGACGAGGTGCGCCCGACCTCTTCGTTCACGCCCTTCCGTCCATCCGTCCATCCGTGCATTCTTGGCATTCTTTTACTCAAGCGTGTGTCGTACGTGCACTCGGCCAGGACGAGCTGGTGTTGAGGCCGATCGGAGGTGTGGCTGGTCGGGAATCCGCCCTGCCCAACACCATCACCATCCGAGTCAATATGTACGTTATACACAGTCACTGTGGAGCGCTGGCCAGACTCGTGTTGGCTTGTCCTTCGAAGGCTCACTAGGGGCGCCCGCGCGCGCGTGTGTCGCAGACCGGATCGGCACGTGGTGGCGAACTTGGAGGCACGCCGGCTCCCGGAACGCAAGACCCTCACCTTTGCCTACTCGGCATCGACCCTGGTCGAGGAGGCCCTCTCCTTCGCCTTTCAACGCCTTCGGCACGAGCAGGCCAAAGAAGCCCCCGAGCCCCTCGTACGCGCAGCAGCTATTCCGTGGTGGTGTGGGTGGGTG